>JAKZAP010000003.1:30758227-31003859 GCA_023053575.1 Branchinecta lynchi
AGCCTATTTACTATCCGCGTATCGTATCAACATGTACAACAAATCGCCTCCGCAGTTTCTAATAGCCTCCTTGCTTTAATATAATACGGTACGAACTCCCGAACGAAATAGTCGGAAAACAATGAACAAACAACAGTAAAGGTTGATACGTATAAAGATCAGGGCGGTTTGATTTTAGCCAGTTTTAGCCGGCAAAAATCGGTTTTTATTAATAAAAGCCGATTAAAACCGCAGGTATGGTAAAAATCAATTTTAGCCGGCAAAAACGGAACCCTGCCCCCCCCCCCCCCTACCTTGACTGAATTCGTCCCTAAAACCAAATAACAAATCTAGGCCGCACAAGCTTGGCACTGTCGAACTTGCATCTCATTCGGTCCAACCGTTTGGTTTTTGTGCATGTAAAAATTTTCCAACCCCAACTCCCCCAACCATGGTTGCATACAGTTCGAACGCATGTCTTACATGTCGAGTTCATAGATTCGTATCACCCATGAAGTTTCACTCGAATCAGACCACTCGTTCGCAATTTGCAGCAGTTTCCATATTTCCCTTCCCTCGCTCCCCCAAGATGCTGCCTGCAAAGTTTCGTTCTCTTAGTACATGTGGAACTATTCTAACTCGCGACTACCGAAATTATAGACCCCCTCCCCCCAGAGCCCCGAAACCATCTGGCCCCGTCAGTTTCATATATAGGCCTAATGCATGTTCTCCCAATTAAGTTCCGTCCCAATCCCTTTGCTTTAAGCGTTTTCTTAGTCCCCCCCCCCCCCATCCCCCGCAGGTATCGGACCCGATCCAGACACCCTGAGGCGATAGCTCTTTCAAACTGACAAGTTTCATTTAAATCCGATCACCCGTTCAAAAGTTATGCATGCCACTAGATTCCGGACTCCCCATCCATCCACTCCCCCCACGATGGTCTGATCGGAGAAACGACTATTCTCAAGTCAATCTGATCGGATCCCTTATATACCTGCAAAGTTCCATCGTCCTAGCACATCAAGAAGTACGCCGGACTCGCGGAATCACTAGAAGTCCGCCCCCCCCCCCCAACTCCCCCACAATGCCCGGATCCACTCCAGTTATGTCAATGACGTATCTAGGACTTGTGCATTTTTTTTTCCCCACCAAGTTTCATCCCGATCCCTCCACTCTAAGCGTTTGTCAATATTTCCGGTTCCCTCCACCAGCTCCCCCCCCCCCCCAGTGTCATCGGATCCAGTCCGGATTTAAAGTGGGGCGTCTGAGACACGAGGTCATCCTAAATATCCACTTTCATCAAGATCCGACCAACCGTTCGCAAGTTAAAAATACCTCAATTTTGGCTTCCCCGTCCCTCCACCACCCCCCCCCCCCAGATGGTCGGATCAGGGAAGTGACTATTTCCTATTTAATCTGGTCGGGTCCTCGGCATGCTTGCCAATTTTCATTGTCCTAGCACATCAGGAAGCATCGAACTCGCGGGATCACTAGAAATTAGGACTCCCCCCCCCCCAACTCCCCCAAAGTGAGCGGATCCGTTCCGGTTATGTCAGTCAGGTATCTAGGACTTGTGCTTGTTCTTTCTACCAAGTTTCATCCGGATCTCTCCACTCTGAGCGTTTTTCAAGATTTCCGGTTTCCCCTTCCAACTCCCCCCAATGTCACCGGCGTCTGAGACATGAGGTCCTTCCAAATATCAAGTTTCGTTAAGATCCGACGACCCGTTCGTAAGCTGAAAATATATAATTTTTCGAAATTTTTCCGGATTCCCCGTCCCTCCACTCCCCTCAAGACCCACCCCCAAGATTCATCGGATCCGGTCCGGACTTGAAATGAGGCATCAGAGACACGAGATCTTTCCAGATATCAAGTTTCATTAAGATCCGATCACCCGTTCGAAAGTGATGAATGTCCCTATTTTCCGGATTCCGCCCCCTCCCCCACGATGGTCGGATCGGGCAAGTGACTATTTCCAACTTATTCTGGTCGGGTCCCTGATATACCTGCGAAGTTTCATCGTCCTAGCTTGCGTGGAAGTGCCCAAACTATTATTTATGTTTCTTGACTATGTCCAGGTTAATGAGGTCGTCAATCTTTTAACAATATAGACTCCCGCATTCGCTCCGTAATACATCCAATATTCCTGACAAGTTCCATTATCCTAACAATGTAAATTGTTTAGATTATCCACTTTGTGTATCGTTCCGCATTCGCTCTCTCATACATGGACTCGTGGCTCAGTTGGTAGAGCGTTGGCCTTACATCTCAGAGGTTCCTGGTTCGCTCCCGCATTCGGGCAACGCTTTTTTTTGCTACTTTTCGCTCCACTTTTGCTTTATAGTTTCCGGACTCCCGGATCTGGGGAAAGTCGGATTGAAGAAATGATTAATTGTAAGTTGATCTGGTCCGGTCCCTGATATGCCTGCCAAGTTTCATCGTCCTAGCTTATCTGGAAGTGCCCGAACTAGCAAAACCGGGACCGACAGACCGACTGACGGACAGAAATTACAATCGCTATATGGCACTTGGCCGAAGGGCAAGTGCCATAAAAAACTAAGCCTCAAAAATTAATTCAGAATGTCTTCTTGCGCCTACATGAAAACTCTAATCCACTTCAGATTAAACTTCTACGTTTAACAAGTTTTTCGGTTTCAACCGGATTCCGAGCGATCTGTAGGTCCGGTGAGAAAATTATTGTCATATACGGATTCAGCGTGTCTTCTTAACCGCAAATCGAACATCTTACCAAATTTAAGTAAGACTTTTACTTTAAATAAATTCTCCAATTTTGGCCGGATTCCGGCTGAACAAATTGTCCGGCGAGAAAATAATTTCCATATTCAGACTGAACACGTCTCCTTTCCCCTAAATTGAACCTCTTATCAACTTGAGATTGTTTTCACAAATTCTCCGGTTTTTGTCGGATTCCGGCTGAAGTATTTGTCCGACGAGAAAATAAATCTCACATTCGGATTCAGCATGTCTTCTTACCCCTAATTTGACTATTTCAATGACTTTAAAAAAAATTATTCCCCTTAATTTCAAACCCCTCCCCCACCCGTAAATAATGGGCTATGTAGCCCATCTTCGAACTTTACATGTGCTTTGACCTAAAGAGTCCTCTTGCCAAGTTTGTTCAAAATATCTCAACCCCTTCGAGAGTTATCGTGCTAACAGACGGACGGAAGGACAGACGGACAACCTTCAAGTGTTGCGCTTCCCCATATTCTTTACATAGATCCATTTCTTGAAACATTAAATGATGCGGACTGACTAAAACTTAAAATTATCATCAATTCGCAAAATACCTTCTTCGTCTTTCTCCTTGGATGCATAGTACCCAGGGGCGTCGCAAGGGGGGGGGGGTGCAGCACCCCCCCACCTTTTTGAGATTCGGTAAAGTTTTGGGCCGGAGGCCCAAAAGTTTACAAAAATTGTTCGGTATTTTTTTTATTTACGGGGATTCGGTAGTTATACAGTCTCCTAAATAGGCTATCTGTACAAATCTCTTCGGTATAATGATCGGGATTCGGTATAGTTGCCAGTATTCGTTAGTTATCACGAATTTGGTGAGAGAATTTACTGAAATCATTTGGTTTATTTTTCGATGCCGAAACTATTCGGTATATTTATGGAGATTCCGCAGTTACACAGACTCCCGAATAAGCTATTGGTTCAGAATTATTCGGTGTCATGATTGGGATTCGGTAATTTATTAAGTGTAATTTCCAGGATTCGGAAGTTAACCACGAATCCTGACTTTGTTCCAGTTTCGACGAAAGTATACCGAATATGAATATTGTTCGGTAGTCTTTCGATACCGAAACAATTCGGTATACTAACCGGGATACGGTGGTTATACAGAATCCGGAACACGCTATCGGTCTAAACTTATTCGGTATAATAACTGAGATTCGGTAACTTATTCGTTGTAATTGCCAGGATCCGGCAGTTACCACGAACCTCGAAATTCAGAAGAGGTCGAGTGAAGCACTGGTCGCTGACAAAAGGGATGATCTGTGATATCATCGATAGTCCTTACTTTTATTTTGGATCCCAAAAAGAAAATCTGATCATAAATATTTCGAAAATTCCGCCTGCAGCACTTTTCGTAATGTTCTCTATTTTGTGGAAGAGCGCGTCATTTGACGGGGGTTTTAAGCCAGTTTTAGGATTGAGATTTCGAAACATTAAAAGCTAGAATTTGAATGGAAATTAAATTTGGCAGGAAAAAGCAAAAAAAAATTTCGCCTGCGGCGCTCACTTTATGTTATCATAGGTAGTTTATTGACTAGACTACAGTTGCTGCTGCTGCCGTAACGTCGCTCCATCCGTTTTCTAGAACTTTTTAGAAGTCTCGGTATTTCCTCAACGGTAAATGATAGAATTTGTAAGAGAAGAAGTTAAATTTTAGCCTAAAAAAAAAAAAAATGGATTTCGAAAATTTTCGCCTGCGGCGCTCGATTTAATTTTGTGTTGGCTATAATATATAGTAGCTGTTACTGCAATCATACCCGGCAACGTATTCTCTATGTGGGCTTCGCCAAAACGCCGCCTAATAGTTGGCTTATCGTCGTTCATGCTGCTTTTATTGCCACTCTTCCTACGTAATCGTTTCTGTTCAATAATTTAAAGCTCGAATTCTTAGTTCTAGGATTCGGTAAGAATTTTGAAAGATTCGGTAAAATTTTGGGTCTGCACCCCCCCACCGAAAATGCACTTGCGACGCCCCTGATAGTACCTACATGACCAAAAAATGTGGTATCCTTGACTATATTCGGAAATGGATACGTCAACTACGATGCTTTAGCAGCTAAAAGCATCGTAGCTGATGTATCCGTTTTATGCATCATTTGAATATCTGTTTTAAAATCAGCTTGGGCTAAGGGAATCTGTAGCTATATAAGTTATTAAAATTCAGTCAGAGAGCCCATGAGTGGCAAGGGATTGTCCCTTGATAATTACTGAATTATCAGTGTGATTTTCTTTTTTTTTCTTTTTTTTCTTTGTCATATGATCTTTTGGGGGTTTTCTCTACTTTCCTTTTTTAAATACTACATCACTTTTTCTTTCCTGCACGATGGGTGAAAAATAAACGTTAGGTCACCTCGCCTACATCTTCATCGAGGTTTTTAGTGTCAGTGTTCTAAGAAATTATAGAGACCGCGCCTACTTAATAAATGTCAATATCATAGCTATTTTGTAAGATTAAAAAGAAATAGTTAGACTCTAGGGAGGTTTTAAATTAGGAATCGACTAAAACCAGGAAGGGAAGTGAACGCGAGAAAAGCAGGAAGGATACTAAAACCAGGAAGGGCATACTGAAACGAGGAAGGGCGTACTGAAACGAGGAAGGGCATACTAATGCGAGGAAGGCTGTCACCATCCCGTCCTCGTTTTAGTATCTTGACATGGGTAGGCATAAAGTTCAGTGAGGGGTCAGCAACTATAAAAATTGTAATTCACCTTTTCATTTCTCGTTATGACGGTAGGCAACTAAAATCATCCAAAGCCAGCGAGGGGTCGGCAACTAAGATATTTCAAGTCCACCAATTCCTTCCTTGTTTTAGTACCCTGAAAGTACTAAAACGGGGAAGGGAAGGACGAACTAAGAATTTTGATAGTTAACGACCCCTCAAAGAAGAATAATTTAAAATTTCCGATTTCCTTCCTCGTTTTAGTACTTTCAAGATACTAAAACGAGGAAGAGAATGGTGGACCTGAAATATCTAGTTGCCGACCCCTCGCTGGACTCGGAGGATTTTAGTCGCCTACCGTAAGAACGAGAAATGAAAAGGTGAATTATGGAATAATGGTGATGGGCCTGGATGCTGGACTCCCTGTGGGTGATGTGATAAAGGTGGTGGAAAGTCGTCTGTTGGATCAGGAAATTCAATCTTGGCAGGTTGCCAAGGATGAGTCAATGTCTTTGAGGTTTTATGCAAAAATTAAAGAGATTTGGGGGGAGGAAGTATATTTTAAAGCGGGTCCTTAAAAGGGAGGAAACACGGGATTTGATTAGTTGTAGGGCAGACAGTTTGCACTGGGAGAGAGACGGTATATTGGGAGGGCAAAGAGTCGGTCCTGACTTTATTCATATCCAGTGTGTGGCAGCATGGACGAGAATTTAAAACATTTATTGTGTGAATGCGAAAGTTTGAGTGAACTTAGATTATAAATTTTTGGAGTGAACGTAAGGGGAATAGTTGAAGAATGGATGTGTGGTCTAATAGGGAATAACTGTTTTGGAAATATAAAACAGCTGGTAAGGATCCTCGGGGTAACCTAGCCCATAGAAATAGGTGCCTATTGGAGTTTAATATTGTGTGTGTGGTGTTTTTTATGGCACTTGCCCTTCGGCCAAGTGCCATATAGCGATCGCAATTTCTGTCCGTCCGTCGGTCTGTCCAGGTTTTGCTAGTTCGGGCACTTCCACATAAGCTAGAACGATAAAACTTGGCAGGCGTATCAGGGACCCCAAATGATTAAGTTGGAAATAGTCACTTCCCCGATCCGAGCACCATGGGGGGAGTGGAGGGAGGGGGAATCCGGAATCTTGAGGTATTTATAACTTTTGAACGGGTGATCGGATCTCGATGAAACTTGATATTTGGAACGACCTCATGCCTCAGACGACCCACTTAAAATCCGGACCGGATCTGGTGACTTTTGGGGGGAGCTGGAGGGGGCAACCGGAAATCTTGGGAAACGCTATGAGTGGAGGGATCGAGATGAAACTTGGTGGGAAGACACCTAGCAAACACTAGATACATCATTGACATAACCGAGCCGATTCGGGCACTGTGGGGGGAGTGGAGGGAGGGGGAATCCGGAATCTTGAGGTATTTATAACTTTTGAACGGGTGATCGGATCTCGTTGGAACTTGATATTTGGAAAGACCTCATGCCTCAGACGACCTACTTAAAATCCGGACCGGATCCGGTGACTTTTGGGGGGAGCTGGAGGGGGCAACCGGAAATCTTGGGAAACGCTATGACTGGAGGGATCAAGATGAAACTTGGTGGCAAGACACCTAGCAAACACTAGATACATCATTGACATAACCGAGCCGATTCGGGTACTGTGGGGGGAGTGGAGGGAGGGGGAATCCGGAATCTTGAGGTATTTATAACTTTTGAACGGGTGATCGGATCTCGATGGAACTTGATATTTGGAAAGACCTCATACCTCAGACGACCCACTTATAATCTGGATCGGATCCGGTGACTTTTGGGGGGGGGAGCTGCAGGGGTCAACCGGAAATCTTGGGAAACGCTATGAGTGGAGGGATCGAGATGAAACTTGGTGGGAAGACACCTAGCAAACACTAGGTAATGTCATTGACATAACCGAGCCGATTCGGGCACTGTGGGGGGGGGGTGGAGGGAGGGGGAATCCGGAATCTTGAGTTATTTATAACTTTTGAACGGGTGATCGGATCTCGATGGAACTTGATATTTGGAAGACCTCATGCCTCAGACGACCCACTTAAAATCCGGACCGGATCCGGTGACTTTTGGGGGGAGCTGGAGGAGGCAACCGGAAATCTTGGGAAATGCTATGAGTGGAGGGGTCGAGATTAAACTTGGTGGGAAGACACCTAGCAAACACTAGATACATCATTGACATGACCGAGCCGATTCGGGCACTGTCGGGGGAGTAGAGGGAGGGGGAATCCGGAATCTTGAGGTATTTATAACTTTTGAACGGGTGACCGGATCTCGATGAAACTTGATATTTGGAACGACCTCATGCCTCAGACGACCCACTTAAAATCCGGACCGGATCCGGTGACTTTTGGGGGGAGCTGGAGGGGGCAACCGGAAATCTTGGTAAACGCTATGAGTGGAGGGATCGAGATGAAACTTGGTGTGAAGACACCTAGCAAACACTAGATACATCATTGACATGACCGAGCCGATTCGGGCACTGTCGGGGGAGTGGAGGGAGGGGGAATCCGGAATCTTGAGGTATTTATAACTTTTGAACGGGTGACCGGATCTCGATGAAACTTGATATTTGGGAAGACCTCATGCCTCAGAAGACCCACTTAAAATCCGGACCGGATCCGGTGACTTTTGGAGGGAGCTGGAGGGGAGAACCGGAAATATTGGAAAACGCTATGAGATGTGGGATCGAGATGAAACTTGGTGGGAAGACACCTAGCAAACACTAGATATATCATTGACATAACCAAGCCGTGCTTACTCGTAACAAGTGCCATATGAGCTCGTAGCTCTTGTTTTTGTTGTATACGTATTTGCCATGGCCGTTGGCTCTTAGCGCGAACAAAATCTTATCTTATCTTATCTTATGCCCTTCCTTGTTTTAGTATGCCTTCCTGATTTTCTCGTGTTCCCTTCCCTCCCTGGTTTTAATCGATTCCTTTAAATCAAGTATAGTCAGGGTTTAGCCAATGATATGGACTGATGTATAATATTTTCACACTAAAAACTCTGATAAATATGAATAATAAGTCTGGAAATGGCAGGCTGTAATGCATATCAAGCATTCGAAAGGGTCTTTCTACAAAATAGATAGGGTTTTGTTTATGGATATGTAGCAATCAGGGTTTATCAACCTCTCCAGTACAGGAAGTTCAGTATGCGGCTGAGTGATTGCAGGCCTTGATCACCACTCTTTTGAAGGACACCACTTGCAGTAACCACTTTCAGTCGTTGGTTTGGCTAACACTCAAAATGCCCACGATCATAATGCCCTCGACTCAAAATGCCAACTAATAATGTCAACAACTCAAAATGCTCACGAATCAAAATGCCCACGACTCGAAATGTGCACGACTCAAAATGTCCACGACGCGAAATGCTCACGACTCAAATTGCCCACAGATCAAAATGCCCATGACTCAAAATGCCGACGACTCAAATGCCCACTAAAAATGCCCACGGCTCAAAATGCCAACGGCTCAAAATGCCCAGGACTTAAAATGCCAACGACTCAAAATGCCGACGACTCAAATTCCCACTAAAAATGCCCACGGCTCAAAATGCCAACGGCTTAAAATGCCTACGACTTAAAATGCCAACGACTTAAAATGCCCACGATTGGATAAATTAGAGGTTTTCAGTCCGTAATTAGGCGTGATTGAGTGACGGGAAGAGTAGACCGAGTATCAGAATGACGATAATCGTTTGATGAACTTGTATAATCTCAATTATAAATACAACACTGCTTTATTTTAATTTACAAGGAACATTTGTAGCCTATTGCGTCGTGGTTAGATGCCACAAAAGTCGGAGTCGGAGGGGGGAACCGGAAATCATTTAATTTTAACAAACTTTCCGGTTTGGGCCGGATTCCGGTCGAACTACTTGTCCGTCGAGAAAATGGTTTTCACCACCGTGTTCAGCTTGTCTTCCTACCCCTAAATCGAACATCTAATCGGCTTACAATAAAACTTTTACTTTTAACAAACTTTCGGGTTTGGGCCGGATTCCGGACGAACTACTTGTTCGATAACAAAATGATTTTCACCATCGTGTTCAGCATGTCTTCTTACCCCATAATCGACTCTCACATTAACTGTTTCAAAATATTTTGTTTGCCTCTTAATTTGAAACCCCTCCCCGCCCCTAAATGTAGGGCTTCAAAGCCCATCTTCGAACTTGACTTGTCCGACGACCCAACGAATTCTCACACCAAGTTTCATCAAAATATCTCATTCCCTTCGAGAGTTATCGTGCTTACAGACGGACGGACAGACGGACAACTTTTGCGATGTCATAGGTATCCCTCCACTTACGTTTTGGGATCCCAAAAGTAAGAGCTGGAAACTCAAATGGCACTTGCAAGGCTGGGTCAGATGAAAGTGATGGTCAGAAGTATTGTTTCCACTTTTTGGTTAAGATTCGCACTATAAGGGTGCTGAAAATTAATTTCTAAGAAAAACCCTTGAGGCAAAAGGATCATGTACATGGCGATCGTGAAAAAGTAAATTTTGCTTAAAAGTGTTTTTGTATTTTGCGGTTAAGATGAGTTCTTTAAGGAATGGTGATCTCTAGCCCAATGATGTCAAGTTTCTAATACTCCAGCAAAGTTTTATGGTCCTAGCACATCTGGAAGTACCTTAACTCACGATCACCGGAATTCCGGACACCCCCCCCCCCCCTTCCCCCTCGAATCCGGTTTGATTCTGTCAGTAACGAACCTAGGACTTGTGCCTGTACTTCCCACCAAGTTTCATCGTGATCGCTCCACAATATGCGCGTCACAAGATTTCCGGTTCTCCCCTCCGACCCCCCCCCCCCTAGTTGATCGGATCTGGTCCGGACTTGAAACGGGACATCTGAGACATGGGATCTTTCAAGATATCAAGTTTCATTAAGATCCGATAACCCGTTCGAAAGTTATGCATGCCACTAATTCCCGGATTCCGCCGTCTCCCCCTCCCCCACGACTGTCGGATGGGGGAGTGACTGTTTCCAAGTTAATCTGGTCGGGTCCCTGATATGCCTACAAAGTTTTATCGTCCTAGTCCACCTAGAAGTACATTAACTACGGATCGCCAGAATTCCGGAACCCCCCTCCAGCTCCCCCCATAGTGTCCGAATCCGATCCAGTTCAGTCAGTTGTTTATCTAGAGCTTGTTCTTGTTCTTGCCACTAAGTTTCATCCGGATCGCTCCACTCTAAGAGTTTCACAGGATTTCCAGTTCCCCCTCCAATTCCCTCCCCCTGATTCATCAGATCCGGTCCGGACTTGATATGAGATATCTGAGACACAAGGTCTTTCCAGATATCAAGTTTCATTAAGATCCGATCACCTCTTCGAAAGTTATGCATGCCCCTGTTTTCTGGATTCCGCCACCTCCCCCTCCCCCCACGATGGTCGGATAGGTCAAGTGACTATTTCCAAGCTAGTCTGGTCGGGTCCCTAATATGCTCGCCAAGTTTCATCGTCCTAGAACTTCTGGAAGTACCCTAACTCGAGAACAGTGGACCGACCGACCAAAAAGTGATCGGTATATGGCACTTAGTTGCCCAGCAATTAGTACTTATATCTTGAAGTTGTAAGCTAGCTCTCTTCAAAATACATTTATCAGAACCGACTGTCCTTATTCGCCTCCCTGACCCCAGCTTAGCGAAGCTATCAATTACAATGAGAGTTTTCCCTGGTGTCTACCAACCGTATTCTTTCTTTCGTAACGTGAACCAAAACTGTCAGGATTGACGAGAGGCTCCTGACTTAATTTTTGCCCTCATTAAAAGTGAATTGTCGGCTTCTCTTATTAATCCTCTGGGCGAACTTCCGTAACTATCCCGTCGACAACAACATGTGAGGAAACTTCCGGAAAATGTGTGTGAACCGACGTTTATGCCAACTGACGTTTATATCAACTGACGTTTATGCCAACTGACTTTTATGCCAACTGACGTTTATGTAACTGACGTTTATACCAACTGACGCTTATGTGAAGTGACGGTAGGCGAACTGACGTGTAGCTGAACTGTCGGATTTTAGGATTAGGTGAACTGACGTGTAGGTCTACTGACGTTTATTTCAACCGACAGTAGGCGAACTGACGTTTGGTCAAACTGACGTGTAGGGCAACGATGGCACTTGCCATCTTCCGTCAGGGTAATACCAAACAAGCCAACAGGTTGAAAAACAAGCTCAGAAAAGTCACTCGAAAACATGCAAAAAAATACTTGGAACGTGAAGTTAATCATCTGTATGAGTCCAAACCAAGTCAGTGGTACAACCGAATCAAAAGAATGACAGGCAAGGTGGAAAAGGAGTTGATTTTGGTCTTGACGAAGAAGACGACGTTACTGCCAACTCCCTTAATAAACATTTGGCTAACATTGTGCAGTCCCTCCCGCCTTTGCTGGGCGAAGAAGTGCCCACCCCGCCCCCTGAGTTTATTGATTTCCCTCTAATATCAGAGTCCCAGGTGTTTTTTAAATTAAAAAGACTTAAAAGAACAAGCATTACCCCTGTAGATATTCCCGTTGATCTTATTAAAGCATTTCCCGATTATCTCAGTGGCCCACTAACACTCCTTTTTAATCAGGTCACAAAAACAGGTGAGTATCCATCAATCTGGAAAAATGGTTTCATTACACCAATACCAAAAAAAGATGCGCCTAATGATTTTTCGGGCGTCCGACCGATCACCATGACACCCATTTTTAGCAAAGTGTATGAGAGTTTTGTCGCAGCATGGCTGAAAGACCGTATTTTGGAGAAAATTGATCCGAGGCAGTTTGGAAATATGCCGAACACGTCTACATCTCATTACCTAGTAAGTATAATTGACAAAATCTTACAAAACCTTGATGAACCAGATTCTTGGATTAATCTTATTGCAATAGATCTAAGAAAAGCTTTTGATTTAATTTGGCATAATATTCTTATAAAAGAACTTCTTGGCCTAGGTGTACACTCATTCCTTGTTCGTTTAATCGCTAGTTTTCTTTCAGGCAGATGTCAACGGACAAAATATAAGTCCACCTACTCTGATCCACTGCCCATCTTTTGTGGTGTTCCTCAAGGTACCCTTTTGGGACCACTTTTGTTCCTTGTCATGATAAATGATTTGGCAACAACACTGGACAACCGTTGGAAGTATGTCGATGACTTGTCACTCATTGAATGCTGTCGGAAAAACCTCCCAAGCAGTGCAGGTTCACTAATGAATGATATATGTCAAGAGGCAAAGGTGGACAGAATGACTGTCAACTGCGACAAATCTGTAATTTTAACCATTTCTTTTTTAAAATCCACGCCAGTTTTTAACCCAATTATTCCCAGCGCTAGTCACGTGACCGAAATCAAACTACTTGGTGTCCATATAACTTCAGATCTGAAGTGGAACAAGCACGTCGATGGCATGTTAAAGAAAACCAATTTGGCCATCAGATCTCTAAAGTTGCTGGCTCGCCATGGAATCCCTGCCCCACACCTCCTACGCATTTATTTTTCTTTTATTCGTTCGACACTCGAGTACTGCTGCCCTGTATGGCATTTTGGACTGACGAAGGAATAGTCTGACCGGGTTGAGAGGGTGCAATACCGTGCCCTCCTAGTAATTTCAAAAGCCCCGAAAGTACCATACATATCCCTCCTTAATCAGTTTCAACTTCAAACCCTTCACTCCCGTCGTTTAAAACTCTCCCTATCTTTTGGACATAAAATCCTGTCGAGCCCCATTCACCGAAATATCCTCCCGCCCCAACATGAACCGGCTCGGTTAAGGCCA
This sequence comes from Branchinecta lynchi, assembly GCA_023053575.1. Classification (NCBI taxonomy): domain Eukaryota; kingdom Metazoa; phylum Arthropoda; class Branchiopoda; order Anostraca; family Branchinectidae; genus Branchinecta; species Branchinecta lynchi. The sequence goes on from JAKZAP010000003.1 coordinate 30,771,433, forward strand.
AGCAGGTCCATTGCAGAGCCTGTACCGAAACTTCAACCTGTGACTGCTTCACATGCTCGTTATGAGCTTAGTTTTGTGCCCTCGTTTGTTAAGTTGTTCAATGCCGGGTCGATTTTTTAGTCTGTAAAATAGTTATCAATTGTATATATTGTATTTTTGTGCATGTTATTTTTGGCTCATCGATTGACATACATGTTGACAACAAAAACTAATAATCGGCTCTGTCCGTCGCATGTTTTTCGAATAAAGTGAATTGAAAGTGAATTGAATATACGTGTTGGCCAACTGACGTGTTGATGAAGTGACGTGTTGAACAACTGACGGATTTTTAGGGGTCAACTGGTGTGTAGGCGAACTGTCGGAAAATGTTGGCGTACTGACGGAATTCTGTGGCGAACTGACGATTATGTCAACTGACGTGTTGCGGTACTGACGGGACCCCCAGTTTTACCATCAAAACCAAACACGCTGTCATGGATAAATAGTTTCTCACCCCTTAACTTTATAGCACGGCCGTCGTTACGAGCAAGACTCATAACTTCCTTTAAGTATTTGCGGGCCTCCCTTTGCGAAACCATAAATCAGGAGCCACAGAAAGGCCAACTCCCTTTAAATGGAACTGTTCTTCAAAATAAAACCCCTCGTGTCGACCGAATTCAAATTCAGAACCCCCGGTCCTGCTCTCATGCGAAAAATGTCAAGTATGTCAAATATCTGTAACTGAAGATGCGGTATCGCTCGATTTAGAATTCCCATCACTTCTTGCTTCAGTGTATACTGTCCAGGGTATTGGGGGTGAAGTTGTACACTATCAAGTTTGTTCTTTTCTGCTCGGCCTCAAGTTGGTTGGCTTGCTCATTAACAGCACTTAGGCTGGACCTAAGTGATGCCAGTTCTGTTTTAACTTCCTCGTTCGCCTTAATATTACTAGAGAACTGGGTACTGATTTCGACCAGTTGGACTTTCATGGCAGCAATGGTATCCGATAATCCAGAAATAGCATCTACTTTCTTAGAAAGTTCAGCGACCAGATCCAACTTACAGTTTATTTCTTCCAGAAATTGGGCACTGCGCATTTTCTCGCACTCTCCTGCTTGATCCGCCATGCTTACACTTACAAACTCTGATTGTGAATGACAGAGATATATTACAATTTGGGGGTTAAACAAGGCTGTACTTTTTCATAAATGGTATTGTTGAATTTTTGTGAAAAGAAGGAGCACCTACAAGATCTATCTTTGCTATGTATGCTCTTTTTGCCGGTAACATTGTTTCGGTGAGTGATAGTGGACACATCCTATACCAACTCCTCGGGCCTTCCTTTCACAATGTTCACTTGGTTGTTGCACTAAAGGTGTTACTAGCCGATATTATTTATTTTTTTTTTGGGGGGGGAAGGTATTTATCGATTGGTTTTTCATTTTTTATCGACGTTAAGATAAACTGAATGTTTAAAAAAAAAAACGTTTGCTTCGTGCCAACTAATCTTTTCTACCGACTGACCGACAAACTTGGGGTGGGGGTCCCCCAGACGTAATGCCAGGAACCCATCATTACGCCCACCTGTCATTTTGCCTAAGAAATCCGTCAGTGTGCCCACTTTTTCCGACAGTTCGCCCACCCGTCAATCCGCCCACTTTTTCCGACGTTTCGCCACCCGTCACTACCCCCAACCGCCACTACGCCTACCCGTCTGTACCTCCATCCGCACTACCCCCCCCCCCCCGTCACTACTCTCACCCGTCACTACTCTTACCCGTCACTACGTCCAACCTTCATTACGCCCACTCGTGAAATCCGTCAGTGAGCCCAATCCTGAACTCTGACACTTTATCGACTTGAAAATCTGACAGTTGGCCCAACTCGACCCTGTCATTAAATACATGAAAGAAAGGGAAGCAATCCCAGGAGAGTACCAAGACAGGTCCAACCTTCTTTTTATTTAATTAGGGTCAACACGAGATGCCTTTAGATGCGACTGTACTGTTTAAGTAAAGATAGCGAAAAGGATACTATTTACGTTAAGATGGGTGAAAGGGAAAAGGTATTCAGAAGTGTCGTTACTAACTTTTATGCTTGGTAACGAAGTCGTTGTCCAGGGTTGGCCCGAAGAGATGTGGCTATTAGCCCCCCCCCTCCCCCCCCCCTGTCTTTTGCTAAGTCATATCAGTCAGTCAGTTTCATTTTTTCTTTAGTCAACTGTCTTTTGTCGTAAATTCTCGTGTTGTCCTTAAGTTTTAGTGTTGATGTATGATAGTTGTTCTTTTTTTTTGTTTTTTTAATGCCTTAGGCTAGAATTGTATTAATAATTTTTTACAAACCCATCAAATTTAGTGAAGTTTCGTTTTTGTATGCCACTTGCATGTCTGATGCTTTTGAGAAACACCAGGTTTATTTGTATTTTCCACTAAAATTGGACCTGACCTTACCTTACCTTAGTCAACTGAGGTTTCGAGTGCTCACTTTAGTCAAAGGTAATCAAAGTCGTTTTTCAATATTGTTAATTTTGACATTTCCCAGCTTCAGTCGTAAATCAGTCCGGTCATTTGCAACCAGAGTAATTTAGGCCAGGTTTCTTACCATAACCTCGTTAGGTCAGATACACGATTCTCAGTTTCTCAAACTAGCAGCAATTCGCCCTGTTTTAAAACCTGTTTTACTCGCAGATGATTTGTATCTGTTAGGTCTTTCAGATTTTAGCCTGTCAAAGTTACAGTGGACTGGTCGTTAAAGTGAAGTCTGACTGGAGAACGTCAACAAGCCTTATAAACCAAAAGCGTAAGACAAGGTTAAGTACATGGACTGTGGGTCAAATTTTGACTACAAGTAGAAAAGACGGCATGAAACTGGATTTACTAGTTCTTTTTCGTATTCCAGAACGCTGCGAGGCTTTCTCGTATGGAGGATGCGAAGGCAACGCCAACAGATTCGTGTCAGAAGAGCAGTGTATGCGACAATGCGGCGAGTTCAAAGGAATTGGTATGCATTAAAGCTTCGTTGTTCTACTATTCAACACGTCCATTTTCATAGTGTGATTTTTCACTTTCCTGTTTGTTGTACTTCTGTGTGCTCTTACCTCTGTCCTTGGAACATTTATTAGCTATAGACAAAGGCCAAGGATTCCCAGAAAATAAAAAAAAGAATATGTGAATTGTAGATTGCAACGTCTGATATCGTCTGATATCTAGAACGTCTACTATTTGATTCATTAGCTTTGTAATTCAGCCACGATATGAGCAGTGGCCAGAACAATCACGTTTGACCTCTTGTTCAAGTTTAGCGGTTCATTTCTTGAACTGGTCTGCAATCCATATGCGATATGGATCAGATTCAAAACAGAAGTCAGAGGAATTTTTTTCGTCAACTAAGACCCTGGATCCTAATCAATACGCGAACCTCGTATTGCCCGGCAGTCTCGCAGTGTAAAAAAAAAGCAAAACTGGGGATAATCTTTTCACCAATAATTTTTTCAGTACTTCTCCCGTGAAATAGTTATTTTCTTATTGAAACTTGTCGAATCCAAAGTTTCCGCTCTCTGAAAAGGAGGTTTGACTGCATGCACGCCCAAGTAAAGAAAAAGAGTGAAAGACAGGCCGGTTGGGTTGCGAACTCTTTCCAAATTCTGAAAGAGTTGTCAGCAGAAACTGAAGCTTTTGGGTTTGCGCTCCTTGACTAGCAAACTCGGCTCGGCCGGTAAAGCGCTAAGAATTTGTAGGCCAGGTGCAAAATAAAACACTTGCAAGGGACATGAATCTTTTTATTCCATGATGTATGTGGGATCTAAACCGCAAAAACAAGAAAAAAGGGACGTTCATAGAACGCCTTGCAGTCAGTAGCGTTTCTGAAGCTCTATACCTTGCCTCCCATCATTGACTACTTTAAGTTCCATAATGGTGAGGCTTTTTCACCTCCTTTGTCTTGGATGGCAATATATATATATATATATATATATATAAAGACACATGGCAAGCATACAAATCAGTGTGATTTCAATATGGGATGTATAATACAGGCATGAATTGGAATAAAGATCCTCATGTGAAAGATGCAAAACACCGATCCAAGTTTTGGTAGAAAGTTTGGCGTGAGTGCGACAGACCTCGCTCTGGTCCCGTCTTCACTTCATTTCGAGCTTCTAAAAAAGTGCACAATCAAGCAGTTGACAACTTAAAGCTTGCACAAGCCGAGGAGGCTTCTATGCAAGCTCTTCGTTCGCCTAATGATATGTGGAAGTCTTTCAAGCAGAATAATAAGTGTCAGCAGTCAAATAACTTGCCCGAAGATAAGTGGGTTGAGCATTACAAATCTGTTTTTGAGTAAAAAAACGCAGTTCTGGAAGATGAGTGTAGGACTGAGCTTGAAAATAGGCTAAATTTGCTAATGTAAAAAAGGTATTATGTACACACGCTTCAAAGGAATCTTGAGTTACTTGTAGAAGGGTACAAATCTGTTGGGTTGTCGGTCAATGCTTTAAAGACGGAGTTCCTCATTTACGAGCCGTCTCGTATGCGCGGGTTACACAGTAGTGTTGTTGTAATTGGACGTACAGGTTGTACGTCCAAGTCAATCTCTGAATTACCTTGGTGTAACCAATGGAACTAACATAAAAAACAGCCGAACAATGATAGTTGATAGCGTTACAACGGGTTTAAGGATAAGTTACGCTAACGTGGCTTCACTGAAATTCACTCTAAATAGAAAAGTTTTGTCACGTCTTTATTCAGCAGTTGCTTTACCAGTTATTTATTATGTTTCGCCAATGTGGAATGGGCAGAGAAACTAAAGACCAGATCAGCTTTCATCAAGTACCCGAAGTTTCTCCTCCAACTTCCTCGTTACACCAGAAATACATGCCTGGAGAATGAGTATAAATTATGAAATATCTTAACTCAGCTGCCCGAGCTTGAAGATTGTGGTCGCTCAAAAGCTCTAAGCTGTCTTTCTGAATGTGTATGTACATATTTGATCTACTGTGTCGTTTGCTGAATGTTCGATTTTTCGTGTTTTGTTTATATATTAATACGAAGTTTTCTGGTTAGTTTACTTTTTATTTTATTCTTCTCGTTGTTTATTTACTCCGCACATTCCTCAGTTGTTGTTTGGCGGGCTATAAATAAAATTCATTAATTCATTCTTTATTATCATTAAAACGTCCTCTTTGTCTTAGATGTTTGTCGGATTGCACCGCCATCCCCTGGTAATTGCACTGACAAACTCCGGAAGTATTATTTCGATCCGAAATTAACCCGCTGTCGACGATTCCAGTATAAAGGCTGCGGAGGAAACGGAAACAGATTCAGCTCAATTGATGAATGTGAAACAGTCTGTATTCATCAGAGTGAACCGTCGCCACCTGGCAACGCCACTGCCGAATCCGATTTAGGTGAGTATCACACAGTCTGTCACACATTTTCGAAGGTACTGCACTGTCAAGAGTTTCATAACAGATAACACAAGGATGCACGGCTTCAGCAGACAACACTCAACAGACAAGACTTGGGATGTAATCTGAGCCTTGTTTTTGTTGCATGCTGCAGGTCCACTTCTCGGCCCATTCCGGACTGATTCTTCTACATCCGTTTTTGCACTGTAGTACTCCAGAGGAAGAAGGCAGTGCTTCTCGACAATCACGGACTTGCTCACCGACCAAGTCCGTGCTTCCCTGCAAGGTGCTGCAGCACTGCCGCTTCAACCAAGAAGAAAGTGAATCCAAAAACTTATATTATGCAAAAGCAAAGAAGTGCTGCAGCAGCGAGGCGGCAGCGCTATTGCAACAAAAACGAGGCTCTGTTGTCGCGACAGACCTTATGCATGAAATGTTATGCCTAACAAGTATTTATATTCCTTCAGCCCAAGCAGACTGCGAATCATATTTTACGGTGCAAAACGGATAAGTCAGCTACATTTTACTAGAGCTACTTTTCGGCTCTTCTTGGCAAGGATTCTCTTGAAGCTCAAACTGGACCGGGAAGAGCCGAAAAACTGCCCAAAAACTACCTGCTGACTTTTTGTTTGTCGTCATGATGTCGATTTGATCGACGGGTTACTAAGACTTAAAGTTCAATGGGCACATCAAACTACCCCAGTCCCACTCTGTAACAACCTAGGAACAATGCTTACCCATAGATCAGCAGGTTTTTCAACAGTTTCCTCTCTATGATATTTCAAAGTGTAATTTTTTGGGCCAGTACATGCTCAATTTACTTGCTTGGACAAAGATAAAAGTGATGTTTCTTATAATACTTAGTAGATCTTTATTTTATGCATAAATCAGCTTGTATAATTCAGATTTGAATAGGTTATTTGTTTCTGAATGATTTTTGTAGCTATGTTATTTTGTATAAGCTTATTGCATATTCTGGTACATTTTATAAAGCAAGCTAATCAAGCTTCACAACACTATTCTACAAAGAAAAACTTTTAATAGGCACTTTAAGCCATGGAACTTCTGATGAAAGACAAGAACAATCAGGTAAACTGCATCTGCGGCTTGACTTTGGTGACATCTCAAATATATCCTTTTATATCAAGCATTGCTGGGAGTTTTTGAATTTCCTGCCATGATAGCCCAGCTCCTAAGATTTGAATCGCCAGAGAGGTAAATACAAGGGATAACACGAAAACGGTCGATTTTCGTAGCGCCTTCTAAAGGAAGTCGGAAATGTTTATTTGTGAAGCATTTAATACAAAGTAAAGCATTAGAAGTGTCCATTGTGCTTTAAGACGGGTTACTAAGAATCGACGGGTTACTAAGATAATCGCCGAATCTTAGTGCCCCTCGAACCGGTGTAACTTTGTGGTGATTGAGGATCCAACATACGATTTGATTGTTTCTAAGGTCGTTTCTTAAAAGGGAATGCGACCGGTGCCTGACTGGTCGCTCGGCCTTGTTCTGTACATATATCAAAATATTTATTCACCGATAGGAATAATTCACCGATAGGAATAAACTACAATTTTTCGTTTTCTGAGGGAAAGTAGATCAAATGGGCGGAACTTAACGCTTGTATGGAATTCCGATACAACCAGGGACCAAGAAATATCCTGTAATGACTCGCCATTCAGGGGGCTTGTCATTTCCTATGCTTCTATGTTGCTATGTTGCCCGAGCCTCACCTAGTTAATTAACTAGGTGATTAATTCTAAATTAATCAATGGAAGCTATGAAAATTTTGAAGTGACTGATTTAGTAACATTCAGCATTAACCATCATCATCGGGGGCACGCGTACAAGCTTACAAAGTCAAGATTCCAGAAGGACGTTTTTAAGTGGGGTTTTGGCAACAGAATTGTTGATCCTTGGAACAGCCTTACCGAAGATGCGGTTAATGCTGAATCGATCAATAGTTTTAAGTGCATTGTTGATGAGATTTTTAACTCTGATCAGTTACTACTCAAAATTTCTTAGAGTTATTTATAGGCGAAAGCCTTTTCTCATGCTTTGTATTATTATTATTATTATTATTATTATTAGTTTTCAAAAATTCCGCTTGGGTGGAATCGGCGTTCTTGCTCAGATAGAAAAAATGGGTGGTTCCAAAAATCACCACGACTTTTTGCCCACTCTCACAATGCCCACACTCAGAATGCCCACGATTAAAATGCCCACGGTTCAAAATGCCCACGATTAAATGCCCACGACTCAAAATGCCCACGACCACGAAATGCCGGCGGCCTAAAATGCCGACAGTTCAAAGTGGTCACATCGTCCTAGTTTACAATGCCGACGGCCGAAACTGTCCACAGGGGAGGCCAAAAGCATCCTGTGACAGCGGACTACGAGATTATAAGGGATAGGATTTACCACGGTAAAGGCTTCAAAAGGAATTATTTTTTTGTTTCTTGATCAGTTCAGAATTGTTTGCGTTAAAGTAAAGAAGCAATGTTGTATAAACTTGTGCCAACCCAGAAAGCAAAACCAGGAGATTCAAATCCACCAGTTAACTTGCATCACGAAGGTAAGAATGATCCCTTGATTAACAAGAGCTGGAAGTTCATACATAGTGCTTCCACTTTCTTTTTCTGAAAATCAGGAACTGCTTCAAACACATCGGGAGATTTTCGGCAGATAATTTTAAGAAATCGGGGAGGGGGGGGGGGGATCAGGAGTTTTAAAACAGTTATTATGTCTGACTAACCAGTTTTAGAGTTAGCTCTGCTACAAAAAAGGAATCGAGTAACTGCATTCAACTTGTCAGCATGTAAAAATACTCAATCAATTAATCAATCAAACAATGTTATTTAGAACCCTAATAGCACTAGGCTAACATGGGCCGGAAAAATAAACACTCACTAAAATCATTTAATTTACTCATTTAATTCCTCATAATTGTAATTTTGATGCGCAAATGACATCTTTTAGTAAATGACCGGTTTGATAGCAAGGCTGATAGAAAACTTCCGATCTCCATTACACCTCTAAAATTTTCATGACACTTGGTGCTGTGAGGTCTTCTGAAAATCTCTCTTACCGTTTCCGTAAGAGCCAGGGCCCCAGATTTTGCAAATTTCAGAAACAGCGCGGATTCCTGGACTGAAAATTACCCGATTTTGTTGTGCAGTTTCACGAAATGGGTACGTCCGTCCGTGAGGAAACTAAAAATCCACTGGAAACCTAACCTTTTGTCACCTTGGGGACAGTCAGCAGGTCGAAAGTAGAGGTGAGGGGGTGGGGGTGCAGAGCCAAAATTTTACCGAATTTCTCAAAAAAATTACCGAATCCTAGAAACTGAGAATTCGAGCTTTAAATTACGGAACAGAAAGGATTACGTAGGAAAAGTAACATTAAAGGGGACGATAAGCCAACTATTAGGCGGCGTTTTAGCAAAGCCCACTTGGAGAATATATTGACGGGATAGATTGCAGTAACAAGTCTATCTATTATAGCCAATAGAAAATGAATCGAGCGCCGCAGGCAAAAATTTCTCGAAATCAATTTTTTTGTTTCTGTAGGTGAAAATTTAACTGCTTCTCTTACAAATTCTGCATTTACCGTGGATTAAACATCGAGACTCTAAGAAGCTCCAGGAACCGGATGGAGCAACGTTTCGACAGCAGCAGCAACGGTAGTCTAGTCAATACTACCCATAATCACAAAAAATTAGAGACGCAGGCGAGATTTTATTTTGCTTTTCCTGCCAAATTTAATTTTAACCAGATTCTACCTACAAGTGCCATACAAATAGCAGTTTTGGGATCGCTGTTTGGGATTCAATTAGTCTTTTCAGAATCCGGCAAAGTAAATATCTTAAAAATTTCAAGTTCAGATTTCATGTTGTATTTGGTTTTGTTCTCAATTTCTGTCCGTCCGTTGGTCCGGGTTTTGCTAGTGCGGATTCGTTTTTATGGCATTTCGTCGGTGGAAGACCTTGAGTCTTAGACGTCCCATTTAAAATACGGTGCCTGCTGTAATTTTGTATACTTATGTCGAACTATTGCCGGATACAAATACGTCAAACAGAAAGAAGCGAAGATGAGCACTACTTCCTACTGGAGATGTTCCAAACACAGCTGCAAGGGACGAGGAGTTTTAGTCGAGGACGTTTTCCGCATTTTATTTAGAGGCGAAAGCCTTTTCTCTTGCTTTGTATTATTATTATAACACAGGATCACGACACTCATTGCCTGAACCCTGCGCAGGACATAGCCAGAAAATGACGATCTGGTAAAGAAGAAGGCTGTTCGGAATCCAAACACGGGGGCGCTTCAAATCTTCAACCAAGTCCGAAGGAAACTTGAGGACGAACGTGGAACGAATATCTCCGGAAAACTACCAAGCTTCGTGTTAGCCAAGAACACAATTTTCCTAGCACGATGCGCAACATGTCCGACGGAGCCAGCAAGTCGGGACGACATCCACCTGGGTCCGGAATGGAGGGAAACAAAGAGAGGTGAAGCTTTTCTCGTTGGGGATTGTGCCGACAGTGATCGCGTGCTCATGTTCGCGACAGATGAAAATCTAAGACGACTCGCCATTGCCGAAAGATGGTTCGTCGATGGTACCTTCCAAGCAGCACCAAAGCAGTACAAGCAGATTTTTACGATTCATGACTTCGTTGACGGAAAAAGGTTCCCTTGGTCTACTTCCTGCTCCCAAAGAAGTCCAAAAGAGTCTACGTGAAGGCACTGACGCTCCTAGCAGAGAAGATCGAAGACCTTGGACTTGATGTCTCATCGCCGACTTTCCATTCCGACTACGAACAAGCAGTCATTAAGGCGTTCTTCATCGTTTACCCCGGAGCGAAGCATATTGGATGGTATTTTCACTTCACTCAAGCGGTATGGAGGTATGCGCAGGGCCTGGGACTTCAGGTTATATATTCCAGCAATCATGAGTTCGCGAGCTTCTTCCGCCAATGCTTGGCCCTAGCATTTCTACCAAGACGGTATGTTCTGTTTGGCTGGTATGGACTTTGTGCGTCTTCACCTTCAGTACCGAGGGCTGACGAGTTCAACGACTATCTTGAAGGTTTGTATCTATTTGGCTGAAAAAAAAAACCTTATAATATCTTGCTAGGCTTTGACTAGAACTTGGAAATCTCCGGCAAACTGTAGAAGCGTAAAGATAAAAACCTATTGAAGACTTTTTTAAAGAATCTGTTCCCTGACATTTCCGTAGGACTATTATCAGGTTCGTTTTACTGTATTTGTGCTTCAACGGCATCGACTACTAACTGCAATATATTTGTTAATGTTTTAGTTGCTTCTTTTCCGCTTAAAGGGCTGTACGATCTACTCTCGACTCTATAGAGCCGTGTTCTAGAAAAGTTATTAGGCAACAATCTTAACATTACACTCTTCTTTTCTTTATACCTGGCTAAGTTCGAGTTCTACATTTCCACCGAAAACATGGAATCAACATGATAATGACGGACCTCGGACCACGAACCACGGTGAGGCCTGGCACCGAGTCCTCAACAGACGAATTACAGCTCGACCACGTTTATTTCGACTTTTGCGAGAAGTTCAGGCCATCCAAGACGAGACAGAATCAGACCTTCAGATCGGTGCTGGAGCCGACTTAAGACGAAGGAACCGAAGAATGGTCCGAAAAGACCAGCAAATTCAAGCACTTAAAGAGAAGTTCCAAAGGAGCTCAGTATCAGTCAGAGGCTTCCTCAAGAAAGCACAGCGCTTTTGCGGCATCTAACTACGACGCAATAGGCTACAAAGGTTTCTTGTAAATAATAATAAACCAGTCTTATATTTATGATTGAGATTATACAAGTTTATCAAACGATTATCGTCATTCTGACACTCGGTCAACTCCTTCCGTCACTCATCCACTCCTAACTACGGACTGAAAACCTCAAATTTGTCCAATCGTGGGCATTTTGAGTCGTGGGCATTATAATCGTGGGCATTTTGAGTGTTAGCCGAAAAAATTTGTTGAAACAAGTTTCAAAGAGCACAGAAGCTGTCGGCAAATTGGGTTCTTTTTATAAGCAAGAAATGAAATCCTGCAGACATTTGTGGGGGAAAAACACTGAAGAAATCGGATTCTGCATGCTTTTGTAGTGCCTCTGTAACCCAGAAGAAATAATTTGTTTATGTTTTTGTCTGTCAACACTTCTGGTTGTTTTGATAAGCAAGAAAGGAAATCCTGCAAACATTTGTCGGGCAAAAGACTGAATAAATCAAATTCTGCATGCTTATGTCGTGCCTCGATATTCTCGTTGGTACATTGGGTTCTTTTCATACATAAGGAATCCAGAAGAAAAACTTTTTTATGCATGTGTTGGGCATCGGTCGACTCATCGGCTCATCGGGTTGTACTTGTACGTAAGAAATTAAGGGCACAAGGGGTTATGTTTACACACAAGAAATCAAGTTCTATACAGTCTAGTCGAGCAAAACACAGAAAAAATCAAATGCTCGATTGTTTTCTCAGGCATCGGTATTCTCTTCGGCACATCGTTTTCTTTTTGAACATAAACAAAATCATATTCTGTAAATTTGTATTGGGTGCATGCCAAAAGTTCAAGTCTCTTCGGTACATCGGCTTCTATGTACAAATAAAAAATAAAGTTCTCCACAGTCCTGTCGGGCAAAACATAGAAGAAATCGAATTCGGAATACTTTTGTCGGGCGTCTGCATTCTTGTCGGCACATATGGTCCTTTTATACGTAATAAATCAAACCCTTCAAATATTTGTCGGGCGCATATTTATCTAGAAAAAATACAGATTTAAAAAATGTTATACTCCTCCTTTCATCATTTGCCAAAAATTAAAGATTTGTTACTAATTTAGCCAAAAAACATGACTTGACCAAACTTTCCCCCTAGAACATTGTCAAAAGCAAAGCTGTCAAAGCCAAAAGACACCTCCCTAAGTCAAAGGATCTGAACCTGCAATGCTGCAGTGCACCTGCTCATTCCTGTATTCAAGCCCGACCACAAGACAACTTATCACACATTGTCATTGTCATTGGTTGCATTTGACACAACACAACACTTCATTCATCCACAAAAATTATTATATACAAATAATACATTTCTTTATCAGCCATCTTCAATCAGGACTATTCAGCATGCCACCAGGTGCCTAAACTAGGAAAAAGATCCAGGATACCCTTCCATTACAGAGAAATATTCCTAGTTCAGCACAACAGCTGCGAAAAAAAAAATGTCTATCTGGATAGTCCGGCATTTTATCCCCGTGGGTATTTCTCGAACTATCTGACGCTCGGTCAAGAGCGCGTCAGAAATCTCTTGTTGACAAGCTCCCCTGAATGGCGAGTCATTCCAGGAAATTTATGGGTCCCTGATACAACCTAGTTTAGACCGTAATTTTCTTTCCTTCAGCTGTCTGCCGCCTACCGGTTAAACGTGGATCTTGCAATCAACCCTCCCGCCGCTGGCACTACCACGAAACTCGTGGCACATGCGTACCTTTCACTTTCAACGGTTGCGATGGCAACCAAAACAACTTCCACAATAAAAGTTCCTGTGTTGGTTTCTGCACGCGTGCAATTGACAACGCAATTGCAAGTCTGGAAAGAGAACGTGAGTTGCGCACGTTTGGATTTCAATATTCATCAGAAACTGCACGCGACTTCGTACGGTGTTTGGCTTATGAGATTTGGAGCTATTTTGCTTGTTCATTTGGGCATGGGAGAACTGTGGTTTCGACAAACACATGGGATAGTATCTGTTATGATTTTGCAACCTTTTTGTATTGAATGTTGTGGATGACAAGTATTGTAATGCATGCTACGAATTGAGACAAAACTTGGAAGTTTAAAAGCTCATCTGCGGGGGGAGTTAGAGTGGGAAGACATATCTGGAGGAATCGCTTAGACTCTACCGAGACTTGATTGACCACCTATTTTGATCATTGGCCCACTCTTTATTGGCTAGTTTTCACCCTTATTTACATGGGACAGTTTCGGATCCTTCTTAATTACTCCCCTGGGCCTCGCGCTTTCTTCTACCGACTTCAATGGTTGCCACGCTAGATCAGAGGCTTTCAGAGGTATCGGTTTTGAGAAGTGGGCAAACTGTCGGAAGAAATGGGGGTTGTGACGGATTCATAGGCAATACGACCGGTGGATGAATTTACGGATTTAGTGGGCGGTATGACGGGTCTGGGAATCGACGGATTTTAAGAGTGGGTGAATAGACGCTTAAGCGACAGGACGTTGAGTGAATCGACGGGTGGAAGAATCGAGCAGGTGTGTGAATCAACGGTTGGGCTAATCTATCGGTGGGCAAATCGACGGGATTTAGGAGTGGACATATTGACGGGTGGGTGAATCGACGAGTGGTGCTGGTGAGAGTGACCCCTTATTTCCCATGCTGTGGTCTTAAGCGATTCCCTTTGAAAGAATGAAGATTCTGACGTTAAATGTCCCCCCCCCCCCAATTTTTTTTTATGTTATCATATATTGCGTATACAGTAAATGTTATCAATATACGATATATGTTACTACCTACATATTTGGGTTATAGGTTTATTTTAGCCTGGGACATTTTGCCATGGGGATGTTTTGTCATGGAAACATTTAGCCATTCGGAAGTTTCGCCAGTGGCACGTTTCGACAACCCGTCGATTCATTTTAGACAAAAACGCTGAGTTGCAGACGACTGCGGGGCCGGAAATCATTGATCGAATAAGAATAGGCACAGGTGCACGGTGCGGGTGGTGTTGGAGGCACAATTATAAACAAGACCGAAGGTTTCGATTGGATCTCAAAAATTTCGTATCTAATTCTAGATATCCGGTCTTCGCCAGACTCCTTGACAAGTTTTACTATTGAAATTTAGAAATAGATTAAGGACAGTGGCTATCATCTGTGAAAACCAAGTCCAGATATGGTTTCAGTGTTTGTGTTTACCACTATACGTCATCTCTACTTCGAAACTGATCAAAACTTCCAGCTGCCCTACTTCTGTCAAATTTCCAGTTTCTGTCGGACTCCGGGCGAACACTTGTCCGTTAAAAAAGGCTCAAAAACGAATGCAGCGTATCTCCTTACACCTATAGATAGATAGATAGATGTTAAATTAAGCCCTTGGGCCATGAACAAAAAACACAAAACAGTACAGCAGTACATTTACATTCGTTATACGAGCGAACTTTTAATCCGTTTTTTGCCGGATTCCGGGTGAACTATTTGTCCGCCGAGAAAAAAAATTTCATATTCGGATTCAGCATGTCTCCTTACCCTTAATTCGACTATTTCATTAGCTTTTAAAAAGTATTTTCCGTTCCCCTTAATTTCAAAACCCTCCCCCACCTCTAAATATAGAGCTACATCGACCATCTTCGAACTTGACCTGTATTTTGACCTAAAGACTCTTCATGCCAAGTTTGATCAAAATATCTCAACCCCTTCGAGAGTTATCGTGCTAACAGACGGACGGACGGACGGACAGACAGACAACTTTACGATGTCATAGGTATCCCTCCACTTACGTTTTGGGATCTCAAAAAAGAAGCATTCATACACGAAAGTTGGACCAGTCTCGATTTCAATAAAAGCGACTTTTTACTAGGTCTGTTCGATATCCGTAATTGGAGACACCGGGACTCGAAACTCACTCGTTTAGTGCATATGGCAACGTCAAATTACATGTAAAAAAAAATCGAGCTTTAAATGTAACAAGACTGGACTACTTGTTGGACATGATTCTGGTCAGTGATACACGGTGAGCGAGGGAATTGAGTGAGTTCCTCAGTTGTTGTCTGACACATGACAGCTTGTAAAAAAACAACACATTTTAGCTCAACGTCTTATTTTTCAACTTTATCTCTAATTTTTTGTAATTTTTCACAGTTTCTCAAGGAATATTCACAATTTTCGCAAGATTAAATGGAGGTACTGAAATTTTAATACGACCTGTCTAAATTTCTTTTTATGGCACTTGTAGCCTCTGTCTCAAATGCAATACACCTGTCGTAATTCCGTCTGTCGGTCTGTCCGGTTTTTTTTCACACTTTTTCGAGCTAGGGTACTTCCAGATGTACTAGGACGATGAAACTTGGCAGACTTATCAGGGACCAACCAAACTAACCTGGATATAACCAGTTTCTCGATCCGACCATCTGCGGGGGAGTAGGGGGCGGAGGAATCCGGAAAATTAGGGCAGTTTTTCACACGTTTCCGAGTTGGGGTACATCCAGATGTGCTAGGACGTGAGGGACTGGATGGAGGGGGAATCTGGAATATCGAGTTATGCGTAACTTTGGAACGGGTGATGGATTTGAGTGAAATTTCATAATTGAACAAAAGACATGTCTCTGGGGATCTTTTTCATGTCAGGAAGATGGGGGGGATACGTGAAAGGCCGATACTGGAGAGATTGGGATGGAACTTTCTGGGAGTAAGAAAAAGATGCTCTGGATAAATCTTTTTCACAACTGGATTGACTTCGGCGATTGTGGGGGGAGTTTGAGGGGAGGGTGGGGGTGTCGGAATTCCGGTGATCACGATTTAAGGCACTTAGATGTGCTAGGATGATCTTGGCTGGAATATTAGACTTTCGAGAAGATTGGCTTAGAAATTGCCACTTTTCAAATCCGACTATTCCTTAAAGTACCAATCTTGATTGTAAAGTAAGAAAAATACTTTTAAGCGAAATATACATTTTCATGGGTTTTGCTTACAAATGAAGTTCCAGCTCCCTTAAAGTGCGCATGTTAACTGCAAAGTCGGAAAGCACTTTTTATCAAATGGTTCATCTCAACTTATGATAGCGGATTCAACAGCTATGGGGGAGTTGATGGAGGGGGGGTCGGAAATTTCAAGAAACGGATAGAATGGAGGGATCGGAGTTAAACTTGCTGGGAAGAACAAGCATTTATTCTAGATATATCGTTTGCACAATTGGACTGGAGCAGGACACTTGGGGGTAGGAGGTGGAGGGGGGCCTTCCAGAATTCCTGTGATGGCGTTTTTCAGAACGAAAGTTGGCAGGCATATCGGGACCCGAACATCTGACAGACCCCTTACCTACTAAATACAGCTGCAAGTGCCATTTGAGCTTACAACTATTTTTTTGCACCCATCTTCATACTCTTCTTTACGAAAACATAAAAGCTGCACTAATAATCAACTCGTGTGGATCCTAATTAAACGAGAAAGGGTGTCTCCAATGGAGTAATCTTCCGTCCGTCTGTCCGTCTGTCAGCACGATAAATCTCGAAAGGAATGGGCTATTTTGATGAAACTTGGTGTGAGGATTCTTTCTGTCAACGGTAAGATCAAGTTCGTACATGGGCTCTGTAGTCCTACATTTAGGGGGGGGGGTCAAATTAAGGGGCAACACAAACATTTTGTAACAGCTAATTCGATAGTCGATTATGGGGTAAAAAGACATGCTGAACAAGATGGTTAAAACCATTTTCTTGCCGGACAAGGCAAGGTTGGTTGGTTAGAATTAAAAGTTTTCTTTGAAGTTGATTAGATGTTCTATTATGGAATAAGAAGACATACTGAACGCGATGATGAAAACCATTTTCTCGTCGAACAACTAGTTCGCCCGGAATCCGGCCAAACCGGAAAATTTGTTAAAAGCGAAAGTTTCGTTTGAAGTTGATTAGATGACAGATTTAGGGCTAAGAAAAGACGCTGAGTCTGTATATGACACTAATTTTTACCCGGACATATAATTAGTCTGGAATCCGGTTGAAACCGGAAATTGTATAAGTTAAAGTTTTATTTGAATTTATTAGATGTTCTTTATAGGGATAAGGAGATACGCTGACTTCGTTTCTGGATTGTTCTTTTTTTGCTGGACAAGTAGTTCACTCGGAATTTGGCCGAAACCGGAAATTTGGCAGATGTAAAGCAAGGAGTTTCGGTCAGTATCGTCAAAATAGAAATGGCTTATAAAGGTATATCTGAACTTGGTTTTCTCAGATGGTTAGCGTGGCGAAGACTAGATCTAGCGAAGACAAGACCCAATTCCCGGGATCAAACATTAGATTTTTGGGATCCCATCGAAACCTTAGGTCTTGTTTCTCAAGAGCAATATGTAACCCTGGTCTGTCGTGGTTAATCCGCGAAATTTCTCGAAAAAGTTAAGTAGCTTTTGGACATTCGGGTCCCTGTTTTGAAAGCCACACATATAAACACATATCTTTGATGTCCTATTTATATTCAGTTGGTAGGCTACGTAGAATTAGAAAAACCATCTTCCCACTACCAAGAGGAAAATTTCCGTAAAGAGTTGAGTCTCGTACATTGCAATTACTTTTGACAGTAGGGCTAATATTCTCTCCAAGAAATACTAGGAGGCGACACGAGAAAGCTTGGCATTAAAATCTACGACCTAACCCTCAACTTAGGTCCGAGTCTCGATACGCGACGGGCGATGCTTTACACGGCAATTGAAGAAAGAAAATTTCGCTTACAGTCCGAATAACGTACAATAAAAGGATTGTTTTCGAATTGTTTCCTGATTTCCATCTGAGGGACTGGAATTCACGAAGGCTTTGCAGATGTTCTTTAGCACTACAATTGTCGCACAAAAATCATATCATACCACCGACCTAACGGGGTTATGAAACCTGGTTTAAACGACTCGGCTTGCCTTTGACAGGGACGGATTTACGACTGAAGCTGGCCAAAAGTGCCAAAATTAACAATTAAAAAAAAAAAAAATCGGATTGTCTTAAAATAAAACGAGAAATAAATAAAATAAAAGAGTGATAGGACTTAGCAAAAGGCAGGAGAGGGATGAATTTCCGCTCCTTCGGGCCACCCCTTATTCCTACTATGCTTTTACTTTTTATTTCCTTGTGAACTACTCCCAATCGAGTTGCCAGTCGAAAACTTTCGCTGCACGTTACTCTATTTTTACCTTTTACTTTTGTGCTCATCCTCTATATTTTCCTTATAGTGAATTATAGTGAAAAAATAAAATAAAAAACGACGAAATACAGTTCCGAAACCTACCTAGGATGTTGAACTTTGGATAGGTCTGTTTGCGCGTATCGTCGCAAAAACCTTTCAATTTCCGTAAAAATTAGCAGGTTCAGGTTCTTTTATTTCAAAAATACTTTGTGACAATATATTTTGATCACTGGGGGTCGGCAGGGATACGAGCTCGTTAGCTCGGCCGGCGTTAGCAACAACCTCTTTATCAAGCAACAAAGTTTGTTACAAACTATTTGAACAGCTTTTCTTTTCACCCATCTTCACGTGAACGGGATCTTTTTTTTTAAGTAAACAGAACAGTCGCACCCAAAGAAATTTTGTATCGACCCTAATTAAATGAAAAAAGGTTCGCTCCTTCTGATTATTCCCCTGGGTTCGCGCCCCTTCTTCATAAATGTTACTGATCTAGCAAAGTTGGGCCAACTGTCGGATTTTTGGGCCAAATGACGGGTAAACGAAATGTAGGAAAAGTTGGGCTAACTGACGGATTCTTAGGCGAAATGACGGGTGGGTGACTGTCATAAAAATTGGGCGAACTGACGGATTTTTAGGCGAAATGACGGATAGGTCAACTGACGGATTTTTGGGCGAACTGACGGGTGGCCAAACTGTCGGAAAAGTTGGGCTAACTGACGGATTCTTAGGCGAAATGACGGGTGGGTGACTGTCATAAAAATTGGGCGAACTGACGGATTTTTTGACGAAATGACGGATAGGTCAACTGACGGATTTTTGGGCGAACTGACGGGTGAGCAAACTGTCGGAAAATTGGGCGAACTGACGGATTCTTAGGCGAAATGACGGGTGGGTCAACTGACGGATTTTTGGGCGAAATGACGGGTGGGCGAACTGACGGTGGGTCAACTGACGGGTGGGTCAACTGACGGTGGGCGAACTGACGGGTGGGAGTAGTGACGGGTGGGTGAACTGACGGGTGGACGTAGTGACGGGTGGGTGTAGTGACGGGTGGGCGTAGTGACGGGTGGAAGTAGTGACGGGTGGGCGTACTGACGTTGGGCGAACTGACGGGTGAAAGAACTGTCGGATTTTGGAAGTGGGCGAACTGACGGTTGGAGTATTGAGAGCGACCCGTTTCCTGCAGAAGGGCTTGCGGATCGCGGAGCCATCTATTGTTCAATTTACCCCTGAAAACACCAACTAGTGCTTCGTTCAGTTTATAGTTATACCCGTCCATGGCTCAATGGGTACAGCGTGAGACACGAGATCAAGAGGTCCCTAGTTCGATCCCAGGTAGTGAAAGCCTTTTGACTTGGACCAAGTGGTTGATTCATGGTGTACCAAAGAGGGAGGTGCTAGGGTAGGTAAGGGGCTAGTCACTAACAGAAGGGTGTACTTGGTAAGTGAGGGGTTGCTCACTGGAAAAAAGGTTTACTTGGCAAATGAGGGGTTGCTCACTGGAAAAAAGGTATACTTGGTAAATGAGGGGTTACTCACTGGCAAAAATGGTGTACTGGGTAAGTAAGGGTTGCTCACTGGGTGTATAAAAGTTGGTTGGGGAGGGGGTGGGGTGAGGAGTGGTTATGGTGAGCCAGTCCTTGGTGCTCGCGAGGGGTTACTCACTCGGTGTACTAAAGTTGGTTGGGGAGGGGGTGGGGTCGGGGTGAGCCAGTCCCTGTGCTCGGTGAAGCAATCCCAGGTGCACGCGAGGGGTTAAGAAAATCAGGGGTTAGGAACTGGGCGTACCTCGACGGGGGTTCCCCGTGGTAACTTTAGCTCATTAGCACAAATTTGATCAGGAATTAGGACCTTAATAATACTACTTATTTTTTGTATTTTGCCGTTAAGATGAGTTCTTTAAGGCGAATGGTCGGATCGAAGAAGTGACGATATCTAACCCAATGATGTCGAGGTTCTAACGCTCCTGCAAAGTTGTATCGTCCTATCATGGGAGTACCTTAATTCGCAATCACCGGAATCCCTAACACCCCTCTACAGCCCCCTCCCCTCTCGGTACCCGAATCCGGTCCGATTATGTCACTGATGCACCAAGGACTTGTGTCTGTACTTCCCACCATGTTTCAGCTTGATCGCTCCACTCTATGCGTGTCACAAGATTTTGGGTTGCCCCTCTGATATGCCGGCCAAGTTTTATCGTCCTAGCCCACCTGGAAGTACATCAACAACGGATCGCCGAAATTCGGGAACCCCCCTCGAACTCCCCCCACAGTGTTAGAATCCGGTCCAGTTCTGTCAGTAATTATCTAGAGCTTGGACTAGTTTTTCCCACCAAGTTTCGTACTGATCACTCCACTCTATGCGTGTCACAAGATTTCCAGTTCTCCCCTCCACCCTCCACCCCACCCCCAATTCATCGGATCTGGTCCGCACTTGAAATTGGACATCAGAGACACAAGGTCTTTCCAGGTATCAAGTTTTATTAAGATTTGAAAGTTATACATGCCCCTATTTTCTGGATTCCGCAACCTCCCCCTCCCCGACGAACCGACCGACCGACAGACAGACAGACAGACGGAAAAGTTATCGGTATAAGGCAAGTGCCATAAAAAGTAGGGTGCCAAGAATTCTGAAAGAAATGTCGAGAACTGAAAGTAAGATTTTCGTAACCGAGAACGTCAGTAGTGAGGGATGCCGTCCACGAGAAAACTTGCAACCACAAAAATAAGAAGACCAAAGGTTTCGATGGCATCCCAAAAATCTAATATTTGATTCGGACAATTGCGAAGGTACTACCATACTTTCCAGAAAAAAGAAAGTTCAGAAACAAATTCAGCGTATCTCCGTGTAAAGGACATCTAATCAACTTCAAGTAAAACTTTAACTTATGAAAAAAATCCGGTTTCAACCGGATTCCGAACGAACTATATGTCCCGGTAAAAAAAAAAGGTTGTCATACACATATTCAGCGTCTCTTATTACCGCTAAGTATGTCATCTAAGCAACTTCAAATAAAAGTTTTACTTGTAACAAACTTTCCGGTTTTGGCTGGATTCCGGGTGAACTACTTGTCCGATGACAAATTAGTTTTCACCATCGTGTTCAACATGTCTTCTTACTCCAGAATCGACTTTCACATTATCTGTTTGAAAATATTTCATTTGCCCCTTATTTAAACCCCCTCCCCCACCTCTAAATGTAGAGTTACATAGCCCATCTACGAACTTGATCTTACTCTTGACCCAAAGAATCCTCACACCAAGTTTAATCAAAATATCTCATTCCCTTCGAGAGTTATAGTGCGCACAAACGGATAGTCGGATGGACAGACGGACGGACAGACGGACAAACGGACGGTCAGACAGATGGACAGACGGACCACTTTTGCGATGTCATAGATATCCCGCCACTTACATTTTGGGATCCCAAATAGAGGGTGCCAAGAATTCTTAAAGAAGTGGCTTGGTTGTTAATTATTCTTGGATTCTCGCAATATATTTCGGGACAGACTCGGCATCCTTCCGATACTATCGGCAGATTTATGTGTACTCTAAGCGGGCTTTAGGGGATTGTGGGCAACTTCTTGCAGGTTCTCAGCATCTTTTTACCTTATTGAGTGTCCTAATGAAACTCCATATCAACTGACTTGGCCAGATTGCTTGCCTGACCGCGACGGCAAAATAAATCTGTTGAAAATATTTGTCGTTGATGTAAGCGTCAAATAACATGCTGAATCGGGAAACTCTGTCGTCCTGACAATTAGATGATTCAGATTGATCCCTGGAAAATTGGAAAGTTGAGAATTGGCTTAATTGCTCAGTAAACTTGACTAATGGTGAGATATGGACAAACTTCGGTTCAATTTTTTTTTGTTTCTTTATTAAATAAAAAAAATCGTGCAATGTAACAACTACATCTTAAATGAGCTATGCCCGTAGCAGGTGAGAGTATTCATTTATTACTTAGAAAGAAATACAAGGAAAAAGGAAAGAGAAAAGGAAGAAGGCGCGAAAAGAAAACAAATGTTAGTTAATCAAACAAAATATTGAGAACCAACGAACACATTTTAAAACAAAACCTATTTTATTATTTCTTGCGAGTTTGAACTGGCGAGTACTACTGTTTTTCTTGCATTTTGAAGAAGGTAATTGTTTTCATTTATCACTCCCGTGCCATTCGTGCTTTGCCCTCTGCCGGGAGTATTTGTTAATTTACCTGTACAATTATTGAAAATAATAAACAAACCTGAACCTAAAAAGAGTATTAAAAACACAATCATGAATTTTCATTACTTTCGGTCTGGATCGGAGGGTTGACTACACATTTAAGAGTTTGGGTCCTTTTTTGTTTTTTTCCTCTGCTGGTATCCGTACCCGGAGACCCCAATTTCGAACGTTACATTCTAGATTCTGCAGGTAAATTCTAGATAAAACAATGTATTACTCAGTATTTTTAACCATTTTGAAATCGCTGACGACCTATCAACCTTGTCGCTTCGAGCTATTCCTCCTAACCAGACCGAGCAATCTCTGTGAACTATTTTCAATCTCGTGAAGGAGGAGCTGGCTGACGTTAAACTGTCAGTTCGTCTTAATACAATTGTAGTTTTGATGATTTCTTTCCTTAAAATAGATATACCGGTCATAAAACATCAGTCTGGAATGTAGAGACAGCGTGAAGCTTCTTGGTGTGATGATTGACGGGGATCTGAAGTGGAAGGCAGCTCCACTTCTTAAGTCGTTCGCTTTTCTTCGTAGGTTTGGTCTTTCACCAAGAGTTATGAGGTCTCTGTACTGTACGTACATCCGTCCTTGGATAGAGTACACTTGTGCAGTCTGGCAACCGGGACTTACAGACAGAGAGACTGACAGACTGGAAAGTATCCAGAAGAGGGTCGTGAAGTTTATCCTTGGCCCAACCTACACTTCTAATGGAGATGGATTAGCCAAGCTTGGTCTCTACTCTCTCTGATAGACGACACAAACTGACTTTGGACGCAAATGCCTGACCTCAGACCATCATAGAACTGTATTACCGGACTTTGAAGTCCCAAACCTTAATCGACCGAGCACCAGACACAAAGCAGCAACTGAAAATTGTCCGAAACTTGTTCGCCCAAAATACAGATTCTACTGACAGGTACCTCAAGTCCCTTGTACCCTATTTTGTACACCACTTTAATTCTATGTAGTAATTAGTAAGGTAAATTATATATATTAATTGTCGACTGTGCATTTTAAACTTATTATCAAAATGTCTTTTATAGTGTTATTATATGTATTGGTGGTAAACTGAGTGAATTGTACGAGCTATTAAGGAAATAAAAGATATTATTATTATATTATAACCCCTCTTACAAAATCCCGCTGATTTATCACTTGCCGTGTTTTGCTATCTTCGATTTGCATCATGCTGTCGACGGTTTTCCGGGAGAAATAGAAAACTGGTCATGTAATTTGTTTACCTGTTTTCGCTATAAGTGATCGGGTCTCGGAAAGGCTTAAACCAGCCAACACAGTGGGTTATTTCTTGAAAGCACAGACTAGTTTTAAAGTGTTCAAATGTTTTAAAAAGTTGAAGAGTAACTAGTGCGAGGGGTCCTTTAAGACAATGAAGATATATTTTGTATGAGGGTCTTCACTGAGGTTGGGAAATGGACTAATATAAATGTTCTTCTAGGGAATAAGTTAGGCCAGTGCCCAGCATTTGTCGGCCAGTCAGCAAACTGCAACCGTGAATGTGACACGGATGCGAACTGCCGGTCAGAACAGAAGTGCTGCAGAACTGACTGTGGTTCAGCCTGCTTCGATCCGCAGCCTTCTGCTCCACCCCCTACACCTGCACCAAGCACCACACTGCCGGTGGAAGGGGGAACCCTTGGTACGTCAATCCTTGATTTTACAAATTAGAGCACCAGATGGACCAACTTGCTTTTCCCCGTATTCTAACTTTTGTCACACTATATTTTTATTCGACTCTTGGTCAATTTTATTTTTATTCCCGCAGCACCTTTTTCTTTTCCATTTTTTCTTGCTATAGATTTAGCTAAGGCCAGTGGTGGTTCGAAGGGGGGGGTGACTCACCCCCCATGCTCCAGACTATCTGCTCTCATTCGTACCTTTTGAGCTTTTCAGAATGACGTACAGGCAGTTACCAAACGAGATTTCACCCACAAATCACATTTTTTAGTCGTATGGCTACGAAGAAATTTACAATCGTATTTTTTCGTATTCGCAGTTGTGTGTTCTGAGTTTTTCAGAATTAAAGTCGTAGGTTTTAGCTTGCCAGAAAGAGATCAACCGCTAATTTCACCTGAAAAGACCCGTTTCTTGTCGTACTCTACGAAGGGATTTTCTAGTCGTAAATTAGAGACTGTCGTAGGTTTTGACCTTGCCAGATAAACGCAGACAAAGCATTTAGCTGATCGTGAATTTTGCCGTGAAATGACCTGTTTCTGGTCGTATTATTCCATAGAGGTTTTAGTAGTATCTTCTAAGCTTGTCAGATTCACAGTTTCGTGTTCTCAATTTGTCAGAATCACAGTCGTGTGGAAGTTGCCAGAATGACATCAACCGCAAATTTTCCCTGAAAATAACGCGTTTCTTGTCATATTTTACGAAGAGGTTTTCTAGTCGTAAACTAGACCTACGTTGCCCGGGCAACGTGAAGTGTTGCGGCAACCTTTGTCCGGCTTCGCCGAATAAAGT
Organism: Branchinecta lynchi; assembly: GCA_023053575.1. NCBI lineage: Eukaryota > Metazoa > Arthropoda > Branchiopoda > Anostraca > Branchinectidae > Branchinecta > Branchinecta lynchi. The sequence continues at coordinate 30,796,440 of JAKZAP010000003.1, forward strand.
GTTGCGAGAGCAACACTTTGGTAGTGCTGAAATTATCTAAAAAGATTAATCACATGATCAAAAGCTGTTCTTTAGCGTTGTAAAACCAACAACAAAACAATATCGGAAGAAGGTAGAAAATTGACTTTGAGGTCAGTTGAACTTTATCCTTTTCAATCGTCGATATCGTGACGGATGAAAACTTGGAACAATATCTTATATAATCTAGTTGATATTATAAAGCTATCCGTAACTTTCCAGGATTAAAATACCATAGATGACACTAGTATTTATTACAAAACTACCTAATTGTTTTACATTACCGTATCGTTTGTACCCGTTGCGTTAACAGTTAATTCTAGGTTATAGCGATAGACCATCAATACAAACTTTCTTACCGTCATATTTACGGAAATCGAATACAATGTGCACCAATTTTCACTAATTTCTAGCCCCTCGTGAACCGATTCTTACTTACAAGTCCCTCTCCCGTGATTGACATCAAATTCACCGGAAACAAATAATGGATACACCAGCTAGCAAAAGTTGCAAACCCCTCATCGCTGAAGATGATTATAGCATAAGTTTTTTAAACGGGATGTTCTAAAAAAAATTAAACATATGATCAAAAGGTATTCTTCAGCGTTGTAAACACAACAACAAAATAATATAGGAAGAAGGGACTAAATTAAATTTGCAGTCAGTTGAACTTTATCCTTTTCAATCGTAGACATCGGGACGGATGAAAACTTGGAACAATATCTTATATGATCTAGTTGCTATTAGAAAGCTATCCGTAAGTTTTCAGGATTAAAATACCATAGATGACACTATTAATTATTATGAAACTACCTCATTGCTTTACATTTTCGTTTGTATCCGTTGTGTAAACAGTTCATCCTAGGTTACATTGATAGACCATCGACACAAACTTTCTTACCGTCAGATTTATAGAAATCGAATACAGTGTGCACCCATTTGCAAAAATTCCTAGCCCCTCGTGAACCGATTCCTACTTACAAGTCCCTCTCCCGTGATATATACATTAAGCTAACCGAAAACAAATAATGGGTACACCAGCTAGCAAAAGTTGCAAACCCATCATCGCAGAAGATGATTGTAGCATAACAGCCGATTATTACTTACAAGTCCCTTGCATATCTTACCATTGGGAACCAAATTGTTCTTACCATCGAATACACCGGAAATAAATAACAGGTACACCAACTAGCAAAAGCTGCAAACCCCTCATTACCGAAGATGATTATGAGCTAACAGTCGACTGTTGCTTAAAAGTCCCCTATATGTCTCATAACTGATATTGCCTATTTTTGGTTTCAATGTATCTTACTACTGAAGTTGTCAACCCCTTTGAAATTTTCAAACTGGTGTATCTCATGAAGAAATTTTTTTAACCAAAAAATGGATGACATATACTTTGATCAGCTCATCAATGGCTATCGATTGCCGTCGAAAAAAAAATTCTACCTGTCTTAGTTCAAAAGTTGACTTTTTTGCCGTAGGCCGACTTTCTAACGTCACGACTTAGAAAGGAGCAAAGGATAAGCTCTAGTTTCTTTAGCAATGAGAGAACTTTTAAAGTTTAAGAGGCACATCTGATACCGATACTCTACCGCAAACCCAAGTGCAAAAAAAAAAATGATAAACTCAGCTGAAATCGTCGCAGACATGGACATAAACAATAGATGGCAGCACTTTCGGACCCATGGGAAAAAGCCACTTTTTTGTCTCTGTAGATTTTTCTATTTATCACTCGAAGAAGATTTGTTGGCTGTGGGGACGGGTAACTGCCGCATATATTTAACACTTGTAGATTTTAGTCCCATCTTCAATTTGAAACTGGTGCCTGCCTGCTTGCGTGCTAGAACGGAGCTTTCCACTCGAAAGCAGAAACATGGTTTGATGAAACGAAAGGTTCGCTACACAACTTCAGATAGTCCTCTCTGACATAGGCTATACAACTCTACTTCACTTCGCTAACCGTAGGCTCTGGGTCGAGGACAAGCAAAAACCATCCTTATTGGCCCCAGGCAAGAGTTCTCTGGAGCTTTCCAAAATGTAATGTCATATTCATCAATCCGGCCTAAGGTCCACACTTTTCGTAAAAACCGCACAGGTTAGACCCTTCCCATTTACCAGGAATAAAATGAAATCGGCGGCATATGAAAAAAAAAAAAAAAAAAAAACGAGGACAAAACCAAAGTGTTGCTCTCGCAACACAATTAGAGACAGTCGGAAGTTTCGACAGCAAATGACCTATTGAAGTCATTACCGAGGGGCTGCTCACTGAAATTTGTGGCGCACACTAAGAGGCACGGAGGTAATGTAATTTATTTGTTTGTATTTCTTTTCAGTATTTTTATTTCTTACTGAAAGTGATGTCTTTTATTTAGTTTTTGAAGGCCAGGCTCTACTTTGAGTAGTTCATGAAAAGTGCTAGATGAGGTTCTGCGGGGGTTAAAACGGCTTTGCATCATCCTCTCTGGAAACTGATACGATATCGTATTAACATCTACAAATTGTCTGTTCGAGAAAAGTTATTTTTATTCAAACAGAATGTTGTAATGTAATTATTGTAATGTAATCTAATGTTTATTTTTAACCCATCGTACAGGATAGAGAAAATGATGGAGTAAAAATGAAAGAAAGCAGAAAAAACACAGAAAAAAATTTCACTTATAAATCAGAAAATGTAAAAGAACAATCCTTTGCCACCCATGGCCGCTCTTACTGCATTTTACTCGTTGACATAGCTCATCAAGCTGTCGAATCGGGTCGACGATACCGTATTTTTTGTATGGTATGGCGCGTCCATGGAGGGAGACGAAGAAGGTATTTTGCGAATTTAAAGTAAATCCGTTTAATTTTTAGTCGGTCCGTATCATTTAATGTTTCAGAAAATGGAGCTATATATAGAATATGGGGTAGCGCAGCACTGTCATATAATTTTGGTAATAGACTTCGGTTTAGATGAAACTGGGTTGAAACAGTTTGACCATAAGACCGACGAATTTCGAATTTTGTTCTCAACAATCAATGCTTTAGTTTGTTTCGGCGTCTTGCCAATCGGAATACCAAGGCAGATCAATTTATCATACGGCTGAACTGTAATACCATCTAAAGATACCTTAACAACGGATAAATCGCTATTATCATTAAAAAGCAGCACTTCACATTTTTCTGTTTTCATAGACAATCTTATTCCCCGATAATTTTGCGAAATATCCTGGAAGCAATTTTCAAGGCTTATACTTCTACTTATGTTTTAAACATTCTACTTATGTTTAAAACATAAGACCGAACACAGTAGGGGAAAGAACAACAAGACCATCAGCGAAACGAAAATTGTTAAAGCAAACAACACCAACAAAGCAATTTAACATGTATTTGAATCCTTCAGGCTTTGTGAATGCAAATCAACCTAAACAGCATATAGTAGTGCGATAGTACCCCTCCTGCCGCAAACCATTCAGCAACCAGGTGGAATTACTAGTTTCACAACTTTACACACAACCGCTGATTCCAGAACCAAAAAGCCAAGAGGATGGACGGCCACTATGTATTCAGCATGCATGTTTACCCCTAGCCTACATCTCAACTCTAACTAATTTTTTAACAAGACCAAAGGTGTCGATGGGATCCCAAAAATCTAATATTTAATTCAGACAATAGGGTCTGGTCTTCGCCAGATCCAGTATTCGCCAGGCTAATCATCAGAGAAAACCAAGTTAAGATATACCTCTATAAGCCATATCTATTTTGACGGTACTGACATAGAATTCCTGCTTTACTTCTGCCAAGATTCCGGTTTCGCCCGAATTCCGAGCAAACTTCTAGTCAAGCTAAAAAAAGAAAATTCAGAAACAAATCCAGCGTCAAATCCTTATAAAGAACATCGAAACAACTTTGAATAAAAGTTTGACTTAAAAAGAAAATCCGGTTACAGCCGGATTTCGGAGTAATTATATTTCCCGGTAAAAAGGGATTGTCATATACAGACTCAGCCTCTCTTCTTACCCCTTATTCTGTCATCTAATCAAACTTTTGCTTTTAACAAATTTTCCTGTTTTGGCCAGATTCCGGGCGAACTAGATGTCCGGCGAGAAAATGGTTTTCACCATCGTGTTCAGCATGTCTTTTCACTGTTAAATCGAACATCTAATCAACTCGAAATGAAACTTTTACTTTTAACCAACTTTCCGATTTTTGCCTGATTCCGGACGAATTGCTTGTTCGGCGAGCAAATGGTTTTCACTATCGTGCTCAGCATGCCTTCTTACACCATAATCGACTATCACATTAGCTGTTTAAAAATATTTTGTTTGTCTCTTAATTTGAACCCCCTCCCCCACCCCTAAATGTAGGGCTACAGAGCCGTCTACGAACTTGACCTTACCCTTGACCCAATGAATCTTCACACCAGGTTTCCTCGAAATATCTCATTCCCTTCGAGAGTTATAGCGCGCACAGACGGACGGACGACAGACGGAAAACTTCTGAGATGTTAGAGGTATACCTCCACTTACGTTTTGGGATCCCAAAAAGTCGTTTCCTTTGACCAGATTCCTCGTTTTAGCTGTAGGCTATTCCGGGCCAACTGCATGCACAGCAAAAGAGCTGGTGACATGAAGGGGTGAATCAAGATCCATTCGATCCTGATTTTCGGATTGGTGAAAATAAAGTCCAGAGATGGATTCATGGAATGTTCTTGCCCCCGATGTGAACCTCTAATCAAATTAAGAATGAACTTTTGCTTTTACAAAATCTCTGATTTCGTCGGATTTCAGCTAGACTTATTGTCTGGCGACAAAATTAGTTTTATAGCTGGATTCTACATGTTTCAACTATCTCAGTCAACTTTTAAACTTCCTGTTAGATTCCCGATTTCGGCCGGATCCCAGGTGAACTACTTTTCCGGCCAGAAAAAAGAAGTTCAGAAACGAATTCAGTATGCCTTAAACCTCTAATTTACTTCAGACAAAACTTTCACTTTTAGCAAATTTTCCGGTTTTGGACGGATTCTGGTTTAACTACTTGTCAGGTAAGAAAATAAAGTTCATATTCGGATTCAGCTTGTCTTCTTACCCCTATATCGACTTTCTCATTAGCTTTTAACAAACCTTTATTTTTGCCACTTACTTTGAAACCCCCTCCCCTAATATATACAAGTAAAAAGCCCATCTAAAAACTTGACCTATACTTTGAGCCATGAATCCCCACAACAAGTTCAAACGAAATATCTCAATCCCTTCGAGAGTTGTCCTGCTAACAGACGGACAGACAGACAGATAACGGACGGACAAACCTTACGCAGTCATATGTATCCTTCCACTTTCGTTTGGTGGTCCCAAAAAGGAATGGGAACCAAATAAAGACGTCAAATCCCCAAATTGGCAAAGGGATGGACAGAATGCGATGAAATAGATGAAGACTAAACAAACATGTAGTTTCAACTTGGTTTGAACTCGTTAAACCTTTCTTTCAGACGTGTGCGAACTTCCGAAAGTGATTGGCAAATGCTCCAGCTCTGTCCGACGGTTCTACTACGACAAGTCGCAAAAAAGTTGCGTCAAGTTCAAGTATGACGGTTCCAAAGGCAACATGAACCGGTTCAAAAGCAGGAAAGAGTGTCGCCAGCGTTGTAAGAAGCAAAAGAAGAAAGTCACTGATACTTCTTCCGTACCGCCAAATATTAAACAAATAGATATTTGTCGGCTTCCGGTCTCTACCGGGCAATGCAGAGAGCCCGTTCCAGCCTGGCATTATAGTCCCACGACACGTAAGTTCTGTTAATAGGTCAATTTTCTGTTAGAAGGTACAGTTGACCTTGTTTTATTGAATTTTGTTATCACTAATTTGAATACCGATGATGATGAAATTTTATTTACGCACTTAAGAAGAGGGAAATAGCGGAGTACAAAACAAAGAAAAGGAAAACATACACTGAGCTTTCAGATGTAGTAAATGCATAAGATAAAAATTAAACATTAAAAAAAAGAGTAGGGACTAATCTGGTCTTAGAAATCTTCTTCGTAGATTAAATGTGGAGAAACGGCGAAGCAGAAACGTGAAAGTCCTGGGCAATTGAAGACAAATTTACACAAGGGTCAGAGGGCAAAAAAATTGCAGTAAAATGGGAATTCTCATAACCTCGAGGAAGGTACAAGAGAAATTTTAAGTCCTGGTACATTTTAAATCTTATTGTCTCAGAATACCAAAAATTCCGGGAACGTTGCAGACAGAGGGAGAACAAAAAGCAGAATCATCTTCCTGAAAGCGCCGAGAACGCAGAAAAGTTAGATTTATCAAAACAAAGGTTTCGGGGGGATCCCGAAAATCTAATAGTTGATCCAGACAGCTAAGTATTTTTACTTTTAAAAGATCAAGGCTTATAGTGGGGGCTGAAATCACATTCGAAACTAAAAAAAGACATTTTATATAGATTTTAACTTGTTATCTATTAGGTCCGATCCGCTTGGAAGATCCCCTCCGAATTTAATTCCTGGATGCCGACCTGGCCTACAGTCTGTCAAAATAGGTCCCTTGCGTAAAATTGACTTGACTTATCCGATTCCCATTGTTCTGTTATTAGCTTGTTGAACATATTTTCACTCTTATTTCGGATCCCCTTTCTTTGCCACTAAACATAAATGACGGACAACACAACCCATCTACGAACTCGACACATCCCTTGACAAAAAGAATTCTCCACCAACATGTCTCCTTACCCCATTACCGAATCTCTACTCGACTTCAGAAACAAATTTGCTATTTCAACCAAATTTCCAGTTTCGGCTGAATCATTTGTCCGGCAAGAAATATAAGTTCAAATATGGATCTATCGGGCCTCGTTGCCCCTTAAACGGCTATCTCAATAGCTTCTTAGGCTAGGCGTAACAAAGAGTTACTACGTCATTGACGCAGAGTTTTTGCTTCCTTGGATAGAGGGGTAGAAGGAGTATAGAAAAGGGGTTGCTAGAGCAAACCCGCCCCAATAAAATAAACCCCTAATTACATGAAATTTACCAATTTTAACATATTATATATCAAATTAACCCCCCTTTCGAAGAAATTAGATTTTCATAATACAGAAATAAAGGCCCCCAGAAATAAAAATTTGACCTTTAATCTCAATAAACTACTAATATACATACTATAAAAAAAATAACTGTATCCTATAAACTACTAGAAAATTACTACTGAGTAAACAGTTCTAATTCAACATATGTTTGTTTGTTCTTGTTTTCCCGTACAATCGGTTGCAAAACTAAATTTTTCTTTAAAAATAGCTCGTTAGCAATAGCATTATATTTCTGAGTTATAAGCAAATCACACAGTTTGTCATTATGATTAATGACTACAACCAACTTATCACCATATTTTGTTTTAGTAATTCTCATTCAATACACATTATATTTCTTTCCTAATACTAATGATTCTTTTTTTATTGTCTCATTGGATTTATTTATTCTGATTGTATTCAAGACTTCCTTTGCTGTCTCCATTTATTAGAGGATGATTTTATTAAAGAAAAATCAAAACCACAAACTCACATACATATTTTTATTGATAATATCTAATGTAGCTTTTCTTTCATAATATAGAACACAGTAAACATTATATGCTACAGGTTGAGCGTCTTTCAATGTTAAACTTATTTCAGTATTAGCAGTTGTTCCATTACATATACTTGATTCGTGTTTGGACAAATCGAAACAGAATAGCGGATACACTTCTTTAAATTCTTCTATACTAACAACGCTACCAGTATCAAACGCTAATTTTGTATAACCCATATGTATGAATCTATTGTAGCGATTCAAGTATTTGCATTTCTCGTCGCTAAAATCATATCTGAGTGGCACTTCAGGATATTTATCCCCATTAATTCTATGCCTATTAAATTCATATGATGAAACACCATTTATTCATTAATTGGTTGTTACGCTTTTCATTTTCTGTAACATTACAACTTCTTTTGTTTGACTGTTTCTCTCAGAAATACCTTTCCACGCGTGTTCCTTATTTTGTAAGTTTTACATGCTTTTATAAGTATTACATGCTTTCCACATCAGATTATGCTTTCTGTCCTTTGCCAATCCTTTTTCCATTTCACTCATCATTTTAATACTAGGAGCGGCAGGATAAATACTTCCAGGATAAATACTCGATTATTAGTTTTTCCTTTTCTTATAATCATATTGTAATCATCGTTTCTTCTTAGAAATATTTTATGCGATACACCTCTCAAGAATCGTGCATTTCCTTTCAAAATCCAAACAATTCTGATAATGGTAAATAAATATTTACTAATTTAATACGTATTTACTAAAACCCTTTATTGTAATGTTGTAACTGAAAGACAGTCCTTATGGTCCGATCTGAAGATGGAATCTTACACCGTGAGCTTAGGGTAGCGTGTGCCAATGCGTACGTAAGGCGGTGGGTAAGTAAGGGCGGTAGTAGACAAGGTTTACGTTAACATACAGTGACGCGGGGGTGGATTTTCCCCAGGGGTGGAACATTTGAAGAGATCTTTCTTCCTCTTCGTCTTCTTCTTCTGAGATTTCTTCCTCAAGCATCGGCAATTGCGGTCGGAATGGCGGGGCGCTCAGATTTAGTTCTGTTGCCGTTTGTACCCCCGTACTTATTGTTCCAGGACCCTCGTTTGTTGACTGTAGATATTCTTTAAGGGCGTCTTCTTCTTCTGAGCTATCATCATTGTAGCGCCAGTGGAATGGGCGCAATTGAGACAGAGGGTTTGCCTTCGGATCAGCGTAATTTTCTTCTTCTTCTTCGTTTTCTGAATCGCTGCTGCTAGAATCCGGCAGTGGGGTGGCTTGCCAAGGGTTTCTAAATACTGCGGGTTTCATTCTGTCCATGTGTGCCACAGTATCCCTTTTTACCTCTTCGATGTGGTGTAGCTTGTAGGTTACGTCATTTGGGAGCCGTTCTGTTATTCTCCATGGTCCTGTGAATTTATCCTCTAGCTTTTTCCCGGCGCCTTTTGGTTCTTGTTTCAGCCACACGATGTCTCCCACTTCGTATTTCCTGAAGTGTTTCGCCTTCCTATCATAGAACTCCTTTTGCTGTATTTTTGCCTGTGTAAGGTGTTTCTCGACCTCGGCGTATGCACTTTTCATCCTTGTAATGAGTTCTGTTTTGTAGCCTTGATGGGTCTGTGGCTCTTCTTCGATGATGTCTGTCCTGGGAAAGGCGCTGTCTCGGCCAAACATTAAAAAGAAGCTATTATCTCCCGTCACTGCGGAATAGGCTGTGTTGATGGTGTAGCATAGGTATGGTAGCTACTTGTCCCATAATAGCCTGTCGTATTTGGTTGTTATGCCCAGTATTTTATCAAACTGTCTGTGAACTTGCTCGATATTGCCGTTAGAGCAAGGTCGGTAAGCTGAAGTCTTCTATCTCGCAATGCCCATCAATTTGGCGACTTCCATTGACAGTTTTGATATAAGCTGGGCTCCTCTCTCGCTCATTACAGTGTTTGGCTTCCCGGATGTTAAGAATAAGTCTGTGAGCACTCTGCATACAGTTTCCGACGTTATATCTCTTAGCTTAATGGCCCAGCAGTTTGAAGTAAAGTTGTCTATTCCTGATAGTATGTAGATGTAACCACTGGTTACATCTACATACTGATTTAACCAGTATTATTACTAAAAATGTCCATCGGATGCTTTGCTATCGGGAACGTACCAAGTGTATGGTGGAGTTGTTTGCCGTGCGCATGCCTCGCAAGTACCCACAAAGTTCTTTACTTTTTCGGTTGCTTGAGGTGAGTAGAAGTTCTCCCTGACCACGGCTACTGTCTTCATAGTGCCAAAGTGGGCGCTGAGTACGTCGTGACACTATTTCAGGCATTCACCCTCGAGCGCTTCTGGTATTACTGGTACTATTTTCACGTCCTTTTTTCCGGTAGGTTTGCCCAGGACAAACCTACTTGTTATAGGTTAGAGGAAAAAAATGTTTCAGGTAGTCATTTTACGACATCAACGACGAGCTACAAATCCCGAATCTGAATGTCGCAACGCCAAGTGGGAAACCACGATAACATCTTCGGAGGATTGTGAGCCAAACACAGGCTCTCGACAACAAAACAGCAGAAGCTCAGGAAAGGACGAACTTCGATTCACGACAGCGACCCCGCAAGTCGGCAACCAAACAACTACGAACTTTCACATTTTCCCACCACAACGGGAAACAAAGCCCGGCATCAAATTGCGTGCGGTCCATGAAAAACCTATGAACTATCCAAACCTGTCGTTGAAGTTCCAACATGAATATCTCCTGAATGTGGGCTGGTTGTTACAAACAATAACAGCAACATCGTCTGTGACAATTCAAGACTGTGCCCTCGAAGATCGAAAGCAAGTGAGTTAAAATGAAAGTGAGTTAGGTCGTGGTAGCCCGAGTGAAAAAAAAGACAGAGATTTATAGATAAACCATACCAAAAAGCCCGTGGTCGTATTGTTTTTGAGGTTCCCCAGATTTCCTGAGTGATGGTCTATACGTCCTTAGAGAAGCCTGAATGTGTTTCATCTTCCACCGGTGAAACTATAGCGGATCTTAGCTATTGGGCATATGTTCCAAAATATGTGCAGAATCGTTACGTATATGCCGGTCACTGGATGGCAAGAACGTCAGAAGACAACTGGTATATGTGCATATGTTCCTAGGTATGAGAGGAATCGATTCGTATATGGCAGGCATTGAATTACAAGAACGTCAAAAGACAACTAGTAGATGTCTATATGTTCCTAGGTATGAGCGAAATCGTTTCGTATTTGCTGGTCACTGGATTGCAAGAACGTCAAAAGACAACTATGTATGTTTAAATGATTTCCCATAAGCACTGAATATGCCCAATACTTTTGACATTGAAACTACAGAGAATCAAAGTAACGAAATACAAAAGACTAGACAAGAACTCAAAGTAAGTTAACAAAACAATCCACATTGCGAAACTGAAATTAGGCTTCCCTTTCTTGAGGATATCATATTCACAATAATTTAAGATCTTCTCCAACTTACTTGTTATAAAAGTGTAATCGAATAAGAAATAACTTGAAATGTACATATTCCACGGTGATATTTCAGCCCTATCTAGTAAGGTTCCTCTTCGGTTTGAAAAGCTTTAAACGTTTGCTAAGAAGGATCAAAATATCGCTATGACCATAATTCTAACTGACCAATTTATTCAAACCGTTTTGAGTCATTTATTACATCTGATTCCAAGTCATGCAGGTTAGAGTCAATGAGTGTTTAAACGTAATTACTGAGAAAGGAGACTTAAAACGGAGTCCGAAAGAATCAGCTAGCGGTTGATTCCAATTGCTGGTGCGTCTTTGTTCGCCTTTTCACTTACCGTTTTAAAGGCTTTTTGCTTTTTTTGTGTTTTTCCTAAACGGTCCTTGGAACTGTGTGACCATATCCCGCTTTTGTCAAAAAGGCAAAAGCCTAATTTCGCCTTTAACATTCGCGCCTTGCAAAAAAGGAACTCGCTGTAGTTGACAACTATCTGTCAAAAATTCAATTTTTATCCAAGAAAAAGAGATAAGTACTTAGTAGAAAAGACGACTAGGCAAAAGGTGAAAATCTCCAAAAAGCTATAGCCGAAAAGGGAAAATCAAAAGCCGAAGAGAATGCTACTGCTATTTCAGAAGTGACGCCGCCTATCAGAAGATTCTGCCAAAGCCAGCTTGTCAGGATCCGAAGTCGTAGTACCACCTTGTTTTTGGTCTAGATAAAAAAAAAAAATATCGGTAAGACTAGGGAGTTTAAGACTTGTGCATTTCCTCCCGGCGGCCGCAACTAGAGGAAACCTTCAAACGGGAGTAACCTAAAAAGAAAGACCATCTATTTTTAAATTACGCGGAAAAGTCAGACATAAGGCGGACTATGATAAATTTAGGACCAATTGTACCAAACTATTTCTTTTAAACAAATTTCCTCGCAAATTTCCTAAGACAGCGAGTCAAATAACTTCGACTTTTTTATCTATAAACTGGACTACTCCGTACAATAAGCAGCTATAACATGTGACCACGGCCGAACGGGCCAACTCACCAGGTACTTGTCACAGAGGACGCAGGTTCGATCCTACTCCGGTCCGTCACCATTTTGCTTCACAACAAAAGCGTATTGGGTCTGAGTGTTCGATCCCCTCATAGCCCTAAAGCTTTTTGCTCCCATGCCAGAGCATACAACTCGCTTCTTAATGATTGACAGGTAGCTATTGAGAATGATACGAAACTATTAGACTACAGCAACTTTAGACGCGGATAGAACGAATACAAAACAATGACCAATCACGTATACATGGTTTGTATCGTGACAATAGGGCCATAGGAACTAGAAATTGTTTCTATCTTTATTTTCACTCGGGAGGCGGTTGCGATGTGAAGATGCGAGACGCGTAGCGAGTTAGTTGGACTTAAAGCACAACTGAACTGTTCCAATATATGAACAAATGAAGATTTGAGCTAAAGGTGAACCCCAGGAGCATCAATATTTTTTTGGACTTACGAAAGCAAACTATCTCCCCGCAGGACATACGAGTCGGCAAATTAGATCTGTCTTGACGTCATAGGTGAAATTATCGATCTCTTTCATGTACTTCCGGTAGTCCATCTCAAGGGGTTGTTCTTCGAGGAAGTATTCTCGAAGTGCTGAGCAGAGTCCGTACTTATTCTGGTATTCAGCGATGTTCCGAGGAGACAAGACTCCTGAAGACTTTTGGTCGGTTCTGCCGGCTGTCGTTGGTGCTTTAACGGTATTGACTTCGTATTTCCGGCTTAACCAATCAGGGACTATGTTGGACTTCCCTTGTATGTATTCGATTTCGAAGTCAAAGGATAGTAGTTTCAGGGTCCATCTGCTTAGCCGGCTGTTAGGGTTGCTTTACGGCTCTTTCATCGTCTTGAGGTACTGTAGGGATCTTTGATCTGTCCTCAACAAAAACTTTTTCCCTTGTATGTAAGCGCGGAAATCGTTTGTGAAGTGAACTATTGAGAGCATTTCTCTTTCCACTGTGGAGTACCGGATATCGCTGTCCATTAGGGCGCGGCTTCCGTAGTGAATAGGGTGTACTTGGCCTTTCCTATATTGTCCGAGCATTCCGCCGATTCCCGTCTGGCTTGCATCTACAGAAAGAACCATTTTCTCGTTGAGGTCCGGTAGAATCAGGATTGGTTCTGATGTCAGTTTCCCTTTAAGAAATTCCATTGCCTTTTCCGCTTCTTCTGTGAATCGGAATGGGGTGTTGCTTTTCTTGGTGAGGGCAACTAGAGGGCGACACTGGTCTGCGAAGTCCTGAATAAATTTCCTGAACCATAAGTCCAATTATTCCTCGAAATTCCTTCAGATTTCTGGTTGGCTTCATTTCTTCGACGGATTTGATCTTATCCGGATCCGGTCGAACGCATCCTTCTCCTATAACGTGACCCAAAAATACTGTTGAAGGTACTAGTATGTGGCATTTCTTCGGCTTTAGTTTTAAGCCCGCCAGTCTGAATCTGCTCAGGATCAGTCTTAGGATTTCTAAGGCTTCTTTTTGTGTTCTAGCCCATGCTGACAGGTCATCCAGGAAGCAGATTAGGGACTTGTACTGCTTATCCTTGAATAGTGTGTAGACGAGGCGCTGATATACTGCAGGGCTGTTTGCAAGGCCGAAGGGCATTCTGCGGTAAGCGTATGTTGCACCGTCTGCGGTGATGAATTCTGTTTTCGGCTGATCCTGTTCTTTGACTGGCACTGCGTGGTAAGCTCCCGTTTGGTCCACGGAGGTGAAGAATTTGCTGTTAGGTGGTATGCAGTCGAGGCATTCGTTCAGATTCGGGACTCGGAAGTTGTTTTTCTTCGTTACAGAGTTGAGCTTTCTGAAATCTATGCATAGCCGATGTTGCTCCGGTTGTTCCGGGGTACTCGTCTTCTTTACGATGACAACTGGGCTTGCCCACGGGCTGTCACATGGGTAGATGATACCTTGCCTCAGCAGCTTGTTGATTTTTTTCCTCAAAATGGTCTTAAGTTCCAGGGTGTCCTGTATGGGGCTTGAGCTATGGGGGCGCTGTCTCCGGTGTCGATCTCCATCTCAGTTAGGTCTGTGTGACCGAAATCCTCGTCATCGGTGCTGAAAGTATCTCTGAACTCCCATAGTGTACTTTGTACTTCCTTCTTGAAATTGTCTTCTGTCAAGTGACCCAGCTTGAACTGAGCGAAGAATTCGGGCTTCTTCATTTGGTATTCCGGCATTCTGGATGTTTTTCCGGTACCCTTACCGTCGGAAAATTGTACCCTGTTTATATGTGTCCATGTTGGACGCTCTGTAAATCTGTATTCGTGAGGACATCATATCGAGCGATTAAGCTCTTCTTTGGGATCCGTATCGACTCTTCCGTCGGGTTGAACACTACGATGTGTGCTATGCCCTCGCTGGCTGATGTTATTTGCTCGTCGATGGTTAGAGCTCCCGTCCAAGCACCTTCGACTGCCAGCATTCGTACAGTCTCTTCTAGTTCGCTATCATCATCCATCGTAAGTGCAATCTGTAACCTTTCGGAAGAGAGTGGCAGCACTGTCGCCTTCCATATGGATACTGCCTTGTCCTCATTTTTCCGTGGTAGTGGAATTCTTTGCTGGCTTGGTTTCTGAGTCTCTGTGTGCACCTGACATGTTTCTTGGTCTTCACTTCTTCTTGGAAGATTCCGCTGGACTGACCGTCCGCTTTCCCTAGTTCCCGTAGTGTAAAGCTCTGTTTGGACGTAGTTTATGTTTCGTTTGTCGTAGTTCTGTCCGTCTGTTTGGGTCCGTCTCATATTCTCTCCATGTGCATGCGTGAATGGCCGGCCTTGCTCTGGCTCACAGTATTTACTACGTTCACGCACTATTTTGCAAGTAAGTGTTTTGTGTTCGGCATCAATTAACATTCTGTTTTTGCTGAGGAAGGGCATTCCAAGAATTGCTTGGTACGGCAGATATTTGCAAACAACGAAGGGCACTTGGTATGTTGCTCCTTGGTATTTTACTGGTAGCTATATTTCATAACTTGCATCAAGGTCATGTCCGGTCACGCTTGAGAGCTTAGATTGTGCCGGTCTGGCTACGTTTCTGGCATTATATGGTCAGATCTATTCGGTTAAACTTAAAGATTGTCAGTTAAAAATAAAAAGTATTCGACCTTCAACCCAACCTACACACTTATTCGTCGCGTTTTGAGCGTTTCCGATTTGTTCACAACACATCTAATTTCACATTCGACAACTAGTTCGGTTCACATGCGATTAGTAAGAGACGCTGGTCAGCCAATGTTGAACGCAAAGTGGCCTTAACCAACCAACAAAGTCTTTCCCCTTTTTCTGAGGTAACAGGGATTGTCTTGGCCAGCTTGAACGCTTTAGACACTAGTGGTAAGACATCTTTCAGTTCACGAAAAACACTGAGTATTTTCTTTTTGTTTATTTCGAGGCTCTCCTGGCGACTTTTGAGATCATGTCGGAACAAGGCTAACTTGTCTTTGAACTCTTCACGGCTTTTCACCGGAAAAGAGTCTAGAAAGCTGTCGAAACTGGAGTAGACGGTACCGTGATATTATTCCTGGAACAGTATTTGCAGTTGGAAATGATGGATTTCAGTAGGTTGCCAATTTCTTGAAAGCAATAGAAATTTATGAGATAACCGGAATGACTCGATGAATGTTCCGGTACGCAATGTTGTCTTTCTGCAAGAGTCACTCTGGTAAGTTGTGTGCCGGGGTCATCCTGGTAAGCTGTGAATCTATACTTACCCGGTAAGCAACAAAACTCCGGTAGATTCCCCGAGCCAAATTTTGGTTTATTCCATAGAGCAAGGTACTAGTAAATTCCTCGAGACAAGTTCCGATAGATTCCTTGAGAACAACTTCGGTAGATTTCCTGATCAAAATTCAGGTAGATTCCCTGAGCAAAATTCCGGTAGATTCCCTGAGCAAAATTCCGGTAGATTCTCTGAGAGAAATTCCGGTAGATTCCCTGAGCAAAATCCCGGTAGACTCCAAAATTCTAGAAGATTTTGTGGGGCGAAGTCCGGTAGATCCCCTGATCCATCTTCCAGTAAAATTGCGTGAGACAAGTTCCGGTAGTTTCCTTGAGCAAGATTTCGGTAGTTGCCCTGAGCAAAATTCCAGTAGATTCTCAGAGCGAAATTCCGGTAGATTCCCTAAGCAAAATCCCGGTAGATTCCAAAATTCTAGTAGGTTCCGTGGGGCGAAGTCCGGTAGATCCCCTGATCCATATTCTCCAGTAAATTCCCTGAGACAAGTTCCGGTAGATTCCTTGAGCAAGATTTTGGTGAATGTCCTGACAAAATTCCGTTAGATTTCCTGAACAAAATTCCGCTAGATTCACAAAGCAGAATTCCGGTAGATTCCCTGAGCAAAATTCCGTTAGATTCTCTGAGCAAAATTCCGGTAGATTCCCTAAGCAAAATCCCGGTAGACTCCAAAATTCTAGTAGGTTCCGTGGGGCGAAGTCCGGTAGATCCACTAATCCATCCTCCAGTAAATTCCCTCAGACAGGTTCCGGTAGATTCCTTGAGCAGGATTTCGGTGAATGCCGTGACAAAATTCCGGTAGATTCACAAAGCAAAACTCCGGTAGATTCACAAAGCAAAATTCCGGTAGATTCCCTAAGCAAAATCCCGGTAGATTCCAAAATTCTAGTAGGTTCCGTGGGGCGAAGGACGCTAGATCCCCTGATCCATATCCTCCAGTAAATACCCTGAGACAAGTTCCGATAGATTCCTCGAGAAAGATTTCGGTGAATGCCCTGACAAAATTCCGGTAGATTCCCTGAGCAAAATTCCGGTAGATTCACAAAGCAAAAGTCCGGTAGATTCCCTGACCAAATTTCCGGTAGAAATTCTAGGTGGTTCCGTGGGATGAAGTCCGCTAGATCCTCTGATCCGGTAGTTCCGGTAGATTCCTTGATCAAGATTTAAATAGATGCCCTGAGCAATAATCCTGTAGACTCCATAAAAATCATCAAGTTCAGCAGAATTTGACAAATTCTGACTGGCGCGGCTTCACCGCACCAGTCAAAATCTACCGGATTTTGTTTCCCCAGACCTTCTGGGGGTGGGGGTGCAGCACCCCCCACCCCCCTCGGGACACCCCTGGGCTTCCCGCCTTCCCCTCCCTCACACATAATGCCTATTGTTTTACTAGTTCTTTTTCCTATTTCAGGACGCTGCGAGGCTTTCTTGTATGGAGGATGCGAAGGCAACGCCAACAGATTCGTGTCGGAAGAGCAGTGCTTGCGACAGTGCGGCAACTTCAAAGGAATTGGTATGCATTAAAGTCCAACCAAAAGGGGCTGAGATATGACAATGTTGTTACCCATTAATTGACTTAATAGCCCTTCGTTTTTCCCTATTCACTTATGTCGATTTTCATACTGTGAGTTTAAACTTTCGGATTTGTTGTATCTCTGTGCGCTTGTACCTCTGTCCTTAAAATATTTAGCAACTACAAAAGCAATCGGTTTCCAGAAAATATATATGAATAAGAATACACTGAATTGCAGAATGTCGGTCTTGTACAAATGTCAGGAGTAGTGTCAAGACCTATGCTTTCCTCGCTTCGCAAACGGGCCATACTCGTAGCGCCTCACACTACGCTTGCAATGTTCAAAGCGAGACAAACTTACGGGTTTCGAAACTTCTAGTAATGCTAAGATGCGGTCTGCACACATCGAGGAAACATGGGAGGTTGTTTCTTTTTTTTGCTTTGTTGAGAATATGAAGCGAATAGATTTAGATTCACAGGCATACTTTACGGCTGGTACCATAACTATCGCAATTCCTACAGAGATCAAGACTTTTAGTTGAATTGGCAAGCTGCATGGAACCCGGTTTTCAATAACTCCATCTGTATTATGAGGTAAATGTTCGACGTAACCTTGTGATACGATTAGAGTGGAGCGACCGGATGAAACTTTGAAACTTGTGGTTAAGAACGAGCAGAAGCACTAGGTAAATCAGTAACAGAACCGGACCAGCTTTGGGCACAGTGTTTTTTTTCGGAATCGCGGTGACCTGGAGCTATGGTACTTCCAGAAGTGCTGGGAGGTGTATCAGGGAGCCGGCCAAATTGGCATGGAAATAGTCAGTTTCTCGATATGACTATCGTGGGGTGATTGGAGGGAGAGGTAATCCGGAATCTTGAGGTGTTTATAGCTTTCAAATTGGAAATTGGATCTAAATTAAACCTGTATTTGGAAAGATCTCGTTTATCGAGTGTTTCATTTCATTTCTGGACCGGATCCGATTAATGTGCGTGTGTGTGTGGGGGGGGGGGGGGTTATCTTGTGATACGCTCAGAGCGGAGGTATTGAGAAGACTTGGTGTGAATAACCAGCAAAAGTCATAGAAAATCATTTAGAGAACCAGACTAGGTCCGGGAACTGTGTGTGTGGGGGGGGGGGAGAGGGGTACGGAATTCTGGTAATCTGGAGTTAAGGTACTTCCAGGTGAGCTAGGGCGATGAAACTTGCGTATCAGGGACCCGACTAGATTAACTTGCCTTCGCATCAGGGACCCGACTAGATTAACTTGGAAATAGTCAGTTCGTAAACCGACCTCCTTAAAGTGCACATTATAACTGCAAAGCGCAAAAAACGTACATTTTCGTGATCCCCAAGGGGCCATGATAATTTCTGCCTTAGAGGTTTTGGTTAAATTTTTATGGCACTTGAGCTTACTCAAGTGCCATATAGCGATTGTAATTTCTGTCCGTCAGTCGGTCTGTCGGTCCCGGTTTTGCTAGTTCGGGCACTTCCAGATAAGCTAGGACGATGAAACTTCGCAGGTATATCAGGAACTGGACCAGATTAAATTAGAAATGGTCGCTTCCCCGATCCGACCATCTGGAGGGGAGTGGGTGGAGGGGAATCCGGAAAAAAATAGGAAAAGTGAGACATTTTTAGCTTAGGAACGGGTGATCGGATCTTAATGAAACTTGATATATGGAAGGACTTCGTGTTTCAGACCCTCTATTTTAAATCCAGACCGGATCCGGTGACATTGGGGGGAGTTGGAGGGGGAAACCGGAAATCTTGGAAAACACTTAGAGTGGAGGGATCAGGATGAAACTTGGTGGAAAGTACAAGCAAAAGTCCTAGATACGTGACTGATATAACCATCACGGATCCGCTCACTTTGGGGGAGTTGGGGGGGGGGAGAAGTCCGAATTTGTAGTGATCCCGCGAGTTCCGTGCTTACTGATGTGCTGGGACGATGGAAATTGACAGGCATGTCTGGGACCCGACCAGATTAAATAGGAAATCGTCAATTCCCCGATTCGACCATCTGGGGGGGGGAGTGGAGGGAGGGTGAAGCCAAAATTTGAGGTATTTTTAGCTTGCGAGCGGGTGATCGGATCTTGATGAAAGTTGATATTTAGGATGGCCTCGTGTCTCAGACATTTCACTTTAGATCCGGGTAGGATCCGATGACACTGGGGGAGTTGGAGGAGAGAACCGGAAATTTTGAGAAACGCTTAAAGTGGAGGGATCGGGATGAAACTTGGTGGGAAAAACAAGCACAAGTCCTAGACATGTCATTGACATAACCGGACTGGATCAGGGCACTGTGGGGGAGTTGGGGTGGTTGTCTGGATTTCTAGCGATCCCGCGAGTTCGGCATACTTCCTGATGTCCTAGGGCGATGAAACTTGGCAGGTATGTCAGGAATCCGAACTGATTGACTTGAGAACAGCCGTTTCCCTGACCCGACCATCGTGGGGGGAGTTGGTGGATGGGGATCCGGAATCTAGTTGCGTGCATAACTTTTGAACGGGTGATCGGATTTGAATGTAACTTGTCTGGTGAGCTATCGCCTCGGACGTTCAGTGTCACGTCCGGGTCGGGTCCGATACCTGTGGGGATGGGGGGGGGGGGTGGAAAACTCCAGAAACTCTAAAAGCAGAGGGATTTGGACGAAACTTAATGGATGGAACAAGCATTAGGCCTAGATGAAATTGACGGAGCCAGATGGTTTCGGGGCTCTGTGGGGGGTGTTGGAGGGGGTTTCCTGGAACTCCGGTAGTCGTGAGTTAGAATAGTTCCGGATGTAAAACGACAACGAAACTTTGCAGGCATATTAGCGACCCGAATTATCTTGACTTAAGAACCTGACACAACATACCCCCGGAAACTTCCGTTCCTAGATCCGATCATTTATTGGGGAGCAAGAGAAGAGAAATATGGAAATTGACTTCTATAAATTGCAAACGAGTGGTCTGATTCGAGTGAAACTTCATGGGTGATACGAATCGATGGCCTCGACATGTAAAACATGCCTTTGAACCATATGCGACCCGATTAGGGGAATTGGGGGAGGGGGGACTTTTGACATGCACAAAAACCAAACGGATGGACCGAATGAGATGCAAGTTTGACAGGGCCGAGTTTGTGCGGCCTAGATTTGTTATTGGGCGTCCGGGCCGGATTCGGCTAAGGTAGGGGGGGGGGGGGGTACTGGAAACTTGCAGATAGGCTATGCTCCAATTTCAGCAAAACTTGATGGACAGGAACAGGGAATTAAGAGATTTGGCCCGAACCGGCTCCGACAACGTTGGTGGGAGGGGGGGGGGGGGGTACCGGAACTTTCCAAAAATGCTCAGATTCGAGTGAAACTTGATAGATGGTATAAAAGAAGATGCTTTAGGTGGTCGATTTTTTTTATTCCGGACCAGATTCTGCCACGGTAGGGGGAGATAGAGTGAGTACCGGAAATCGTGTAGCACGTCTAGGGATCAAACAAATGGATTTATTGGGATGAAAGTTTGAACAGTCATGTGCATTTGCTACAGACAATCGAGACGATGCCGGAACTGCTCAGAAATGAGTGAAACTAAATATCCTATTTCTATTTTCGAACCGCATTTTTGGATGGCGGGTGTATTTTGTGACGTTCTCATCTACTTTCTTGTACAGCCTACTCGTACAAGTGCCATATGAGCTCGTAGCTCTTGTTTTTTTAGCGCCCTTAAAGTGTGCATCCTAATTGCTAACTGAAAGAAATAATTTTGACCAAAAGATACATTTTCATGATTCGTAAGGGCCCATGATCATTTCTGCCTTGGGGTTTTTCTTACAAATGAATTTCTAGCGCGCTTAAAAGGCGCACTTTAACCACAAAGTGAAAGAAGTAATTTTAACCAAAAGATACACCTTAATTGTCTCAAAGGGTCCATGATCATTCTTGCCTCAAGGGTTGTCGCCCCCCCCCCCCCCCCAATGTTGTCTGCCAGTCGGTAAAAAACAGCCGCTGTTTTTGGTAAAAAAATGTTTGATTTTCAGATGAAAACAGTCGGTTTTTGGGATCCCAAAACGTAAGTGGAGGGATACCCATGAAATCACAAAACTTGTCCGCCTGTCTGGCGTCTGTCTGTCCGTCTGTAAGCACGATAACTCTCGAAGGAAATGAAATATTTTGATGAAACTTGGTGTGAGGATTCTTTGGGTCAAGAGTAAGGTCGAGTTTGTAGATGGGCTTTGTAGCCCTATGTTTAGGGGATACATAGTTGATTTAGTGGTAAGGAGACATGCTGAATCCGGATATGAAAGTTATTTTCTCGCCGGACAAGTAGTAAACCCGGAATCCGGCAAAAACCGGACACAAAAAAACAGTATAGCTCTGCGCGTGGATGACCACATTCATTTGTTTATTCTATGGACGTCGGAGGCCTCCGGGAATTCTATAGTCCAGAAATCCTTAATCAAGCTGGCTCACACATCCTAGCGAAGCTGGAATTCACATATCCAGTCAAGCCCGAGGCCTACTAGCCGAGATGGACCATAACGTCTATAGTTAATTTGCTCGTATTACGTGGACAAGAGTTTGACACATAATATATAACACGAATGGGTCCCTAACTAAATATAACTCTTACCACAAATTATAATATAGAGAGGTCCTGCTTGGACCAAGAATGAAGGATAACTGTTTTGGCTACGACTCATTCTGTAGCCAAAATACTTAGAATGAAATGGATCAAAGATTGACCTCGGATTAGCGAGAAGCTAACTGGAGCTAGTGGATAAAGACCGACTGACCTATTGTCACGATGCCGGGAAATTAATGATGGTGATGAAAACCGAAGAGATATACAGAAAATAGGCGAGGGAGGGAATAACTAGGACGACTATTGCAGAGCAAAGTGCTATGGGATGTCTCCATAACATTCCTTAATTATCTGATTTTGTGAACCCTTCTCTGAAAATGGGTTTGAGTTAAACCTGGTAATCTCTGACAACTCTTTCACACGTAAAGGGTCGCTCTTGCTTATTACGCCTTTTATAATATACTTAGCTCTCATATGGAATTAGAAGCTTTTAAAAAACCCACCTTTCTCCATTGTTTAATTTCGCTACTACGAACTTTTTGCTCTTTTTCGGCCTTTCCGAGTTTTCCCGTCACCCAACAAAACGTTAGCCAGAATCTTCAGCGTCCGCTGACAACTCTTTCACACATAAGGATGTGATAATCTTCTGTTTATTCCTTCTTTTATTCGCTTAGTTTCCCCACTTTTCACCCAAGGTACATTCAGTTTTCAAATATTTTGCGCTAGGCCACCGCGTCACAGAGCAGGAAGGCTTGAAATAGTCGGCAAGTGCTAACAAGAGAATTAATAATAATAATAGATTTAGTTCCCATCATGATGCACAAACGTACAAAAAGACGGAGTAATTAAATGAGGAAGAAGAAAAAATCAAGAAAGAAAGAAATGAAAGAAAACAACATTACTGTCAACAGAAATTATGGAAAGAACACACGAAACTTAAAAAGACTTATCAGGAACCCGACCAGATTGACTTTAGAAAAGTCACTTCCCCGATCCGACCATCGGATGCTATCTGTTGTGTTTCAATATGTTATGCATAATAAGGGTGTGTTTCGGCGCCAACCGATGTTCAGCGGCAACCGGTAACCGGTTGTCGCGAAAACAGTTTTTTATTGTAACCAAAAATCGGTTCTCCCAAAACATTGGAAATGACGCGAAAACACGTTTCAAATTTGAAGACGATGACGTGATGAAGAAAGATATTTGATAATAAAGATGGAGGAAGAATTTGTAGCTGCAACTGGATCTATATCAGCAGCTGACTAGGTTTTGTGTTCGGCTGTATCTGTCACGATAATACAAAAACATAGTAATAATAGCAAAAGAATCAACTAAAGGTAAAACTGAAAAATTAAAAACTGGAAACTGTAATTAAAAATTAAAATTAAGACTAACAATTAAAAATTTAAATTAAACATTCCTTCAGCTCAAGCTGAGTGCGATCATATTTGACAGTGAGAAATGGATACGTCAGCTGAATTTTATCAGAGCTATATTTCGGCCCTTCTTGGCAAGGGTCCTGTTCAGGGTCAAAGCCACTCAAGTTGGAAAAACGATAATTACGATCAGATTCGCAGTCAGCGTGGGCTGAAGGAATATTTACTTTTAATTTTTAATTTTTAAGTTTAATTTTTATTTTTTATTTTTAGTTTTAATTTTTATTTTTATATTAAAATTTTCAGTTTCATTTTTAATTTTTTTTTACTATTATTTTTTATTATTATTACAAATTAAAAACTGAAAATTGTAAATCAAAATTAAAATTAAAATTGAAACTAAAAATTAAAAATAAAATAAACTTAAAAATTAAAATTAAAAGTTAAAAATTAAAAATAAAAATTTAAAATAAAAATTTAAAATTAAAAATTAAAATTAAATATAAAATTCAAATTAAGAATCAATAAAATATTCAATTTATATTTTGGACTATGTAAGTTCTTATTTTAACTTTAGAACATTTTTCTATTTGCTGTTCCGCCTTTGTTTTTATTTTCTAGTTGATGACGGTGAAGCTGAATCAGGACCAAGAATCGTGAACGGTAACGATAACCGTTCCAAAATTTCCTGACCGAAGATCGGAACCGATCTCCGAACCAAATCCTGGTCGACGCAAAAACATCGGTTCATCAGAACCGAAGGTCGCGAAAACACTGGTTACTCTGAACCGAAGTACATTGGTTGGCGCCGAAACACACCCTAAGCGCTACCACCTGACCAGGAAGAACCGAAAACCGCCAAAAAGTATCTGCTGTCTTTTCCGACATCATGACGATAAGGAATAAAGTCAGTAGACACTTTTTTGGCTCTTCCTAACAAAGCTTGTTATGCATAACATTCCAAGCATATCGTTTTCAAACCCTCAGATAACATCCGAAGTGTTTTCTGTTACGCATTATCTGTTGAAACCGCGCATTCTCGTGTTATCTGTTATGAAACTTCTGACAGTGTAAGAGCTGAGCTTTAACATGTTGTAAACCACTTGGCGCTTGCTAGTGTCTACTGACCTTCAGTGAGATAGGGAAGTAGGAATAACATAAATGTTCTTATAGGGATTAAGCCAGGCCAGTGCCCAGTCGCTCCAGGCAAGTCTTCTAACTGCGACCGAGAATGTGACACGGATGCTAACTGCCAGTCAGAACAGAAGTGCTGCACAACTGACTGTGGTGCAGTCTGCTTGGATCCGCAGCCTCACACTCCGGCACCCAACCCCCCGCCGACCACCAAACTACCAGTTGAGGATGTGACCACTGGTACGTCAGCCCTTACCCTTACAGGAGGTTGTACAGAAGATATTGCGTTTTGCCACTATTTTAATATGGGTCAAACCTTTTCTTTATCTGCTCCTGAACTTAAAAAATATCGCACGCTGCTAGCAGCATTTGCAACAGTTGCTTGCATCCCCTGGTTGGGAAAGCGTAATCGGTCAAACATTTAGCTGCACCAAATGGATGAGTATCAGCTGATTTTATTCAAGTGATGTTTCAGCCCTTCTTGGGAAGGGTCCTCTTCAGGCTCCAAGTTAGAAAAGCTAATATATATTCTTTGAGCCCAAGCTGACTGGAGAACATAGATAGTCAAACAGTCTACAGCTTGACGAGGACTTCAGCAAAGAAGGGCCGAAATATCGCTGCCAAAGCATCATAGCTGACTATTTTTTTTACCCATTGTTTAAATACTAGAAAAGTGAGCCAGTGTCCCACAGCCATTGAACAACAGAGCAAAATATCACCAGGGATTAGCGCCAAGACTTGAAAAAAGTGACACACACTCGAATATTAGCGACACTGGCACCCCTAATGACAGAGAACATGAAACTCTGACGTACTGACCTCACCATCATTACTTGGATCAGACATGGCAAAATAGGTCCACAGGTTGGTGAGTGGAAAACCTGTCATCTGTGTCCCAGGTAACGGAGGTTTTACATATGTTTAACCAGCAGAAAGGGAAAGCGACCCACCACCCTATGGATTCGACTTTTTACTATGCCTACACAAGTGTTGGTTAAGACATAGTAAAAAGTCAAAGCCATAGGTCAGTGGGTCACTTTTACTTTCTGCTGCTGAAACATATGCAAAACCTCCAATACCTGGGACACAGATGACAGGTTTTCCACTTACGAACCTGTGGATCTATTTTACCGTGTCTGATCCAAATAATGACGGTGAGGCATGGGGGGATTAACAGAAACTAGTCCGCTTGGAAGCGCTGAACAGGAATATGGCCAATAACTTAAAATTCTGAACACAGCAAAGAAAAGATACAACCTCTCCTGTTCCGTTGATATGTGCAGAACGCACCTTATAGCTTGTTCACACGGGGCTGAAACAGCGGCCGATTCTCGATCAGCGGCTGATTTACGCGCGTAAATAGCGGTTGAAAAAATTCCAAAAATCAGCCGCTGATTTTCCAAATAGGCGCTTATTTTCGTCGCGGTCACCGATCGGGATAAACTAAATCCTTTGGAATGTGACACCTTTGATGACTCTAGGGACTATAAACAGACTGTAATTAGGGGAATTAGCCAAGCTCGGCGAGTTTTAGGTTAGTCCAGTTCAAATTCTGTCAGAGCAATGTGAACATAACATGATTTTTACGTTTAGCATACAAGGATTACTAAATGATTTCGAAAACAAGGTAGAATAATTTTCTGATTTCAATAGCGTATGCTCTGTTTATGTCTGATATTTTTTTAAATGTTTTTCTTAGATAATACAATAATTTGAATAATTTTTCCATTCACTGAAAAGTGACTGAACAACACTAAATGACTGCATTCTGTTCTCGTATTATTTATATTTATTATTAGTTATATTTGATGTTCAGTTTTAAAAACAAAAATATTTAAATTAACTTTATTTGCTTTTTAACTTGAAATTTACCTAGTCACCTGAAATCTGTCAATATTCGATTTATGGCTTTTATCTACTCTAAAGACTAAAAATCAACTATATTTGACTTTGAAAAACTCACAAGATGTTTGTGTTAATTTTATATATTTTGTTACAAACAAAAAGAACATTCAGCATTAGGTTTTTCTTTTTAATTCTCCCGTCAACCCCAAACAGTTGATCCGTCGTCTGAACAGATCAGCCGCTGTTTACGCGCTTATTTCAGTCCCGTGTGAACAAGCTATTAGCTTTGTTAGGTATTTCCACATCCGCAAGTTTGTCTCGCTTCAAATGCCACAAGCGTAGTGGGCGGCGCTACAAGTAAGGCCTGATTACGAAGCATGGAAATCATAGGTCTTGGCGCTATGCATGCATTTATTCATACTACACAAACTACATAACATAGATGTAAGGCAAGAAACAAGACACCCTTAAGCTATCTTGTCGGGAATTACCTAGTATTATTTTGCTCTGTAGAACAAAATGTGTAAGTTGATATGACACTTGTAAGGATTAGTCGTGGCAAAGGGTATCCTCAAAGATTCGCTCTGCCTTAATGCACAAATGAATATGGGCCCTTGTGAATCATAAAAAGATATTTATGCACTTTCCTGCGCACTTCAAGGGGGGGGGGGGCTAGGAATCCAATAGAAGCACCGAGGTATAAATGATCGTGGACCTTTAGGGGTCAAAAGAATGTATCTTTTTGTAAAAAGTATATTTTTTTCCACAAATGAACATGGGCCCTTGTGAATCATGAAAATACATTTATGCACTTTGCGGTTACAATGCGCACTTTCAGGGGGAGGGGAGCTAGGAATCCATTAGAAGCACTGAGGCATAAACGATTGTGGACATTTAGGGGTCAAAATAATGTATCTTTTTGTCAAAACTAAATTTTTCCCTTACGTAAAAACTATATTTTCCCTGATGTGGTTTAGAGGGTGGAGATTAGACTAGGTATGTAGAGGAGTGAATGAGTAAATTAATTTTATTGACCCACTGCACTACGGGAGATCTAGTGAAGTAACAGAAAAAATAAGAACAAACTCGAAACATAGGGTGTCCGGTCAATTCGTCACAGGACAATTCGTCATAGGCCAATTCGTCACAAGGACAATTTGTCACAAGGACAATTCGTGATACGGACAATTCGTCATTAGGACAATTCGTTAAACGGACATTTCGTCACAGAGAGCCTGATTTCAAGTTTGGATTTCGTTTTTAAGCTACATATTCTTAGATACTCAGTTACCTTAAAATACTATGGCTATATAATACATTAAAACAGGTATTTATCAGCAGTTTCCCGCATATATTTGAGTACTTCAGCTTGACTAGACCGATATCTCGCTACTATGATTTTCAGTCGCAGGTTAGTCTTCGTACTTCCCCTTCTTGGGTGGGTTCGGGCACCCAGCAACAAATCCCTCAATACTCATTTTTGCTTTGCCCTGCTCCGGCAGCAGAAATGAAATGAATTTACAGATGTTTGGATGAGCTGCTCCAACATGTTTGTTGAATGCTGAATGCCATCCTTCAAATTGTTGTTAGTCCTGGGAAGGTCTTCTGCGCCGTGCTCAAAGACGCTCCAGACAGGGATAGGAAAGAGAGCATTTCTGTTTTCCCTGATGGCCTGTGATGTTCTTCCTAGATAAGGGTCTTCAAAGTAGTCGAGGATTTGGTATACTTCAGATGGACAGATTTGAACACAGTGGTCGAACGATCCACGATTAGGAGAAAAGTCAACGCTGTCACCATTCTCATGGTGAGAGCAATATCGCTGCAAGACGAACACTTCACGAGAACATCGCTGTTTGCTTGAATTTGTGTTTTGTATATGAGACTACACAAGTTTTTAACGACCTCTCTCAGTCTTTGCGAGTTCCAAATTTAGCTAATCAATCCTTGACTCTCCTCGAGAATATATAACACTAAGACGGATTAGAGCAAGGATTAAAAATAATGATTCACGGATTGATTCAAACAACCTCTTGTGAAGGGGTGGCGTTTTTGATTTTATCCAAACTACCTTTATAATATCAAATTTCCTAAAATATGACGAACTGTCCTGTGATGAATAGTCCGTGTGACCATTGTCAAGTGACCAATTGTCCCTGTGACTAACTGTCCGTGTGACGAATTGTCCTGTGACCAATTGTCCTGTCACGAATTGTCTTAGAATCAAACATAGGTGGTACCTGATCAAACGTTGATCATACCTGGATGCACATACGGGGGACCCAGCGGTGGTTGAGAATGAATGATACGAACACGGAGATCTTCCACCACGGTAGTAACTTTAAATCTATTAACTAAATAGGTTTTCCCCATCCATAGGGATAATTTTAGCAAGAATTTAAGGTAGCGAAATGGCAGTGGTTGGATGTTTGATTTCAAGGTAAAAGGCGCGAGGAAGAGCTACAGACATTGTAGAATATATGGATGCGTACGCCTTTTGGAGGTTTTTTTTTCCCAAATGCTCAAGAAGCAGACAACGGGTTACAGCGAGGGTATCGGGTAACAAAGGGTTTTCTTCCGGATTTCAGACAGACGTTTTCGTCGAAACGGATCTGGAAGGTGAAGCCAAGCCAAAAACATCTGAGCCTCGTTTTTGTTGCATGCTGCAGGTCCACTTCTCTGCCGATTTCGGACTGATTCTTTCTACATCCGTTTTGCACTGCAGCGCTTCCGAGGAAGACGGCAGCGCTTCTCGAGAGTCACGGACTTGCTCCCCGACCAAGTCGGTGCTTCCCTGCAAGATGCTGCAGCGCTGCCACTTCAACCAAGAAGAAAGTGAATCCAAAAACGCATATTATGCAAAAGCAAAGAAGTGCTGCAGCAGCGATGCGGCAGCGCTATTGCAACGAAAACGAGGCTCTAGAAGTCCGGGCTTTTGGACACCCTGGATTCTGGATGTCTGGAAGGTGCCATAGAGGCAACCCGTTTGAGAGACACTGCAAATATGCAAATGATGGAAGAAAAGGGAAAGTGATTGACAGTTGTGACTGGGATGCAAGAGAAATTGGAAATGTAAAGGGGGTAATCTAGGAAATGTTAAAGAACAGCAAATTTAGCTGTCATCATTATCATTAAAATCTGGAAGGGTTGGCTTGACTATGCGGAAGCACCGGACGTCTGGGAATCTGGAAGGTGAAGCGTGGAGAACGGGAAAATGGGCCCTTTCTAGAGACTTTGGTTGTTCTTCTCGATCCCTTCGCTATGAGCGCGTCACGAGATTTTCTGATTGCGCCCTCCACCTCCCCCCAAAGTCGATACGGAAGAACATTTTTTTGTCAAAATTTGTCAAGTCTAGGCTGAAATTGCATTCACTTATCGTTGATTCCGCTGTTTTTTTCCTTCGCAGGTAGCTATGATCTGTGTATAGACATGCCTTTCTTCAGCAACTGTCCAAGAATTGTCGAAGCTGGTAGCTGCAAGTACAAGTACTATTCCAGTATGTGTTGCAAGTCCTGCACGCTGGCGGGCCAGCTGACCACTACCCCCATCTTGAGGATTCAAGACATGATAGTGGGCAGTAACCTGTAAGTATTTCCTTCAGCAGAGCAAAATAACACTAGGGAGGAGCGCAAAGACTTGAAAAAATTGGCACACACTCGACTAGCATCGACTCTAGCGATAGAGAACGTCCCTACTGAAACTCAATCAGTCGTTCACCAGTGCTGGCTCCGATATCTTGATATTCTGAACACAGCACAAAAATGATACAGCCTCCATTATTAAATATTCTTTGAGCCCAAGCTGACTTTGAAACATTTATTCAAACAATGTTTACAACGGACACGTCAGCTATGATTCTTCATCAGGGATATTTCGGCCTTTCTTGGCAAGGGTCCTCGTCAGGCTCTCAATCCTCTGGTTCCACTTCGGGGAAGGAAACAAACCTGTAATAAATAACTGAAGCTTCTACCGACTATAAACATCGGCTATAAAGTAAATTATATTCAAATACCACTATAACGAAAAAATTAGATCTAGAAATGAGAAAAATTAGATAGAAAAATTAGATAAAAAATTATAAAAATTAGATTAGAAAATTAGATCACACTAGTTAAAAATTAGTGTGTGTAGGTAGCACCTTTGTTTGACTAAAATTTTCTAAGCCCGCAGGTTTGTCTCGCTTTAAATGACGCAAGCGCAGTGGACGACGCTATGAGTATGGCCCGTTCGCAAAGCACTAACAGCATACGTCTTGACGGTACCCCCTAGTATTATTTTGCTTGGATCTCTAGTTATATTCTTCCTCACTTTCCTTTTATTTTGCCCCATTGGAAAAGTGTATGCTCTGCTTGCGTCTTTCCTTTTTTGGTTAATTTTGTATACAGGTGTATATTTGTAGACCGACTACTGAATGTCCGGGTAAAACATAATTGTCATATATGGATTCAGCATCAATTCTTACACCGAAATCGGATTTCTAATCAACTGCAAATAAAACTTCTACTTTTAACTAATTTTCCAGTTTTGGCCGGATTCCGGACGAACTACTTGTCCGGGTAGAAAATGATTTTCACAGAAGTGTTCAGCAAGTTTTCTTACCCATAAATAGACATCTAATCAACATCAAATACAAATTTTACTTTTAACAAACTTTCCGGTTTTTGCCGGATGCCGGACGAACTATTTTTCCGGCGAGAAAGTGGTTTTCATCATCCTGTTCGGCATGTCTTCTTATCCCATAATCGACTATCACATTAGCTGTTTTAAATATTTTGTTCGCCCCTTAATTTGAAATTGATTTAAACCCCACCCTTATATGTTTGGCTACAAAGCCCATCTACGAATTTGACCTGTCCGATGACCCAAAGAATCCTCACACCAAGTTTCATCAAAATATCTCATTCCCTTTAAGAGTTATCGTGCTTACAGACGGATAGCTTTTGAGATGTAATAGGTAACCCTCCACTTACGTTTTGGGATCCCATAAAGCGATTCAACTCCCGATTCAAAATGATCAGGAGAAAATTGCCAATAGTTCAAATGACACGCGAATAATCATGAACAAAATCTTATAAAAGATGTGCGGTTAAAAAGCTAAGTTTGCAAGTTTCAATTCCTCTTGTTAGCTCTTGTTTATTATCTTTATTCCTGTTTACTTGCTCTTGTTTATTATCTTTATTCCTGACTTACACCTACTCTTTCATTGCAGTACCCTTACTGACCTGATATCGTCTGTGCATGAATCAGTCTTGTTGGAACAGACAGACCAGTATTTCTATTCTAAAACACAAGACTAAAGACGTCTGATCTCGTGGCGAGGGCGTGGCTTTTTCGCCGATGATTGAGACCCAGGAGCTGCTTCGAGTTTGTTTTTATATTTGTGTATCTCAGGTTGGGGTTCTGGAGGTGGAACTAAATCTCTGTATTGTCGAAGTGCTGTCATGGATATTGGTTTCTAATTAATTCGTGTCTCAGCCCTTCGTGATAGATTTTGCAATAAACCGTCTTATTGACGTCATCCAGTGGTGTTGCTTTGGTTCAATACGAGCGGGAATTCCACTAGAAATCGTATGCTTATTGTAGCGGCCATCTAAGCGAGTTACTCGTTGCGACGGGCTACGATTCTTTGAGCGTGTTCCACCCTTGTAACAATAGTTGCTATTAGTTACTATTTCCGTTCCATCCTCACGAAAAGTTACTACGCTGACCGTTCCAACCTTGTCGGAATAGTAACTAATAGTTACTATTTGCTTACCATGCTCGGGAGCGTGGTAAGCGTAGTAACTACGCATCTCTGGAACGTGATTGGTCGGATTCGCCCCTGGCGTGAGATCCTGCTGGAAAATAGAAAAATCGTTCCAGCCTTGACGGCAAAAAGCCAGAATTCGTGACGTCATGCGTAGTAACTACGGTAAGTAGGATGGAACACGCTCTTTGTCTCCACTTATTCTCGATCGTATTGTATGCACTGTGAAAACAATCGTGCAGTATTCTACTGGGATTAATCTTGTCTCTAAAAAGATAATCTCATCTCTAATTCGGATTGATCTTATCTCAGTAGAGATATAAGACTAATCCCACTAGCAAATACTGCAGTTAAATTTAATCCTTACTCGGAGAAACTTTTTACAGTGTAGTTTTGAGCAGTGATGTCGACAAGACCACAGCAAGACAAAGATTTTTGCACCGGCCTTACGACCAAGATCAAGGTTTTTGCTCTGGTATTGAGACCAAGACCAAGAAGTCTCTTTTATTAGGCTGAATTTCGAATTCCGTCACTAGCCTGCTTATGGGATTTTAATGTGAACTAATCTATTATATGTCTGTCAATTGCAATAATGTGGATCCTTCCGAGACGAAGGTTACTTTATTACTTACTAAGTTATGATACGTTTTTCGTTTTTCTTCAGGTAATGATTTTCACTGGACAATTGGAATTGCTCAAGCCGATTTTTAGATATCTTGATCTTTATTTTTATATCCTTAATAGCTCGTACAATTCACTTGCTAGCATTGGATTGTCGTACAGTTTACCACCGATACACATAATAACACTATAAAAGACATTTTGCTAATAAGTTTAAAAATTCTCAGTCGACACTTAATATATACAATTTACCTTACTAATTACTACATAGAATTAAAGTGGTGTATGAAATAGGGTACAAAGGACTTGAGGTACCTATCAGTAGAATGTGTATTTGGGCGAACAAGTTTCGGACAATTATCACTTGCTGCTTTGTGATGATCTTTGTGAATGATCTGATCAGCGATTGTTCTCGCATTTTTACTGATGCTAGACACTTTTTCATTCTTGAAAATTGACACGTGAGCATTTGCGAAAGCCCATTTACACAATTCTGGTAGAAGTTCTTTCCTGACAACTAAAAGTGAATGCAAATTTGCGCAATTGGCCGAAGGGCCTTACCTTAGACCTTAGATCCTCCTGTGCCTCCAGAGGCGCCCAGGGCGTCCAAGAAGAGTCTCCAGTCGTCTCTGAAGCTTGCGGCTGCGACGATGTCTTCCCAAAGGGCAAGTGCCGAAGGGCAAGTGCCATACAAAGTGAAAAAATGCTTCGATCTTTCGCGACAAAACATTTAATCATCGGCAGATCTTGCCAATTTCCACTATACACCTCATTCACACGTTTTGCTACAGGCAAAGTTTTATTCGACGGGTCGCGAGCACCTCCTTTTATTGGCAACCGGCCCGAGTTTAAATTAACGCGATATTTGATGGCGATATGTCCCACTTTAGAACGACGATTGCAAATCGGCTTCCCGTCTTTTGTGTATTGGTTCTGTGCCGATCTCGAACCATTGGCACAGAATCATTCGCCTTGCGACCCCGTGAATAACCGCCTCGATATCCACGAAAATTTTATTCCGAATTTTCCCTGCGCGAATCACCACGACTAGAAGGAACGTTGTTAGAAGCAACTGCTGCTTTTACTACCAACCGCATGCGCATAGCTGCTTCCAGCTCTTCTGCATTTGCCAAAATCCCGACGCACTTTTCCAATTTAGCGGGCGACTTTTCGTAGAGGAGTTTCGCCTACTTATCAGGCAAACCGTTACGAATCTCGTGAACTATCACACTTTCATTCACATCCTCACCAAAACGCACAACGCACGCTTCTTTGACCAGGCTACAATACGCAAGCAATGATTGGCCCGCTCCCAACGTGATTTGTCCGTATTTTAGTTTCCGTCGGTGAGTAGTACACATACAACGGGTCTCGAACCCTTCTTTGAACGAATCGAAGTCGCAATCTTTCGTATCCACAAAAAATCAGAAAGCATCGCCGCTGAGCTTAAGATCTTAGTGCTCTTTCAACAACGAACAGTCCACAATTTTTGTGAAAATATAAACCTTTTTCAAAAATTCCGAGACATCTCTGTTCCCATAATAATTAGGCAACGAGCCCAATAATTTCAACACGAGACTCGAACTATCGGCAATTAATTTCGCTCTCGCGTCGTTTTTCGTGTCACTGTTATCACTAAACATTTTGACAAATTAGCTGTAAAGGAAGAAATGCATAATAGGACTAATAAATATCTATATTTTCCGACAACTATTCAACGAGGTAAGACATCCCGTGATTCCTTCCCTAAACAAATCCAAAATAATAAAAAAAATTCCTTCGAGAAAATAAAATAAAATTGGTTCATTATCCCTCGCTGCGACCACTATTATGGACCCTTAATACGACTATTAAGTACCCTTAAGCTCTTAACCCACTGTTACGAATCTGCTATGCAACGCTACCCTGTACAGGGTCCCCGAGCGGTGTGGACCATGCTTAGCGGTACAAAGCAACGTGCCAGCAACAACTTTTTCTTTATCTCTAAGCTAATGTCTACCTTGTTAATAAGTTTTAGAAAACATAGATGTGTATTTACACTTAAGAAATAAAGGTATCAAAAGATATGTGTATATACCACAGGACTTAACTTTTCATGCTCTCCGACAATGACCTTCTACAACTCCAACTCAAAACGAACTGACTGAAATTTTCATAACTCCTCATCTGAAACTGGAATGACTGAAATTAGTCATCGCCAAGAACCTGAATATTCCCTGGCGGATTAACTGAAAAGAACCATGGTGTAGCCAGCTCCCTGGTGAAAGTACACCTTGATTACAAATTGGCTACATGAACTTATTGATAAAGACCTAAGCTCACTTTTCCATAGCTCTATTCCTGGCTGGCGGCTTGTATGGAAATCGCTAGATTTACCTTCTGAGCTCGTTTATTCTGTCTTTAAATTTTGGGATACAAACTAGGAAAAAAATTCGGAAAAACTAGGAATCGACAAAGTTCACATAGTAGTTGACGGCTGGAAGAGGCACTTTACGTCAAACCCTACAGAATCACTGCTACTTCAGCATTGGGACAATGTTGGTAGCACAGAGATAAATCGATTTATTTTTTCTAACATGCGCGCCGAAGCCGACCAGGCTATTTTATTTATTGTCGGACGCTGCGTTAGCATTAATTTGTCAGACAAGTTCCTTTTACTGACAACCGACACAGACGTCTTTCTATGCAGTCTTCTAAACTTCCGCTCTTCCAACAAAAATACAAAATTTCTTTGCGATTATTTTACGCCTTCGTGGAAGTCCTGCAAAATGGTATATTCTATTGACGTTTTATGGGGAAAAGTGTCCGAAAACCTCGAGCTTGAACCCATTCAGTTCAAGCCGTTATCTCTTGTGGTAAGCCTCATCTGCACAGGGGCCTCCGACTAAACATACGGATTTCGCTTTGTGTCCTTAAAAAAAATTTCGACGAACATAAAAAAATTTAATAAAGTTTTAAATCCATGTCAATAGTTAAAACCCTGACTAAATTTGGGGTTCCAGAAAAGGTATTGATTAATCTATTTTGTATGTTTGTCCGATCTACTTGAATATGCGTGTCCGGTTTGGCACTATGCTCTGACAAAAGAGGATACAGATTCCATTGAAAGTGTACAAAAACGTGCTCTCAGGATTATATAAAGAGGACCTAAAATGCCTTATTGTTTTCTTTTAAATCATTTTAAACTTGAGACCCTCCATCATAGACGGGAGAGGCTGTGCAGAGATTTTGGTATGAAGTCCCTACAAAACCCCTCCTTCCGCTCCCTTCTGCCGCCTCTCTTCCAACCTCAACGTTTGCGTCCGCGAAGAGCGTGTGCGGAGCGAATACCCAAGCTAGAACCCCGTTACTACCGTACGGAGCGGTACCGTAATAGTTTTATCCATAAATTTGTACATACTTTCAACAAAGAGGTTTAGTCATTCTTGTGTGTGTCTCATTTCTATGTTTTTGTGTTAGGCCATATTCAGTTTGAATTATTTATCTTGACATTGTGACAGACATTATTGATTTGCCTTCATGGCAACACGCCATTTGGCCCCAAGCCACGATATGTGCTGATATTTGAAATAAACTAAAACTGAAATCTCGGGAAACGCTTAGTGTGGAGGGATCGGGATGAAATTTGGTAGTAAGAACAAGCACAAGTCCTAGACACGTCGTTGACATAACCGGACCAGATTCGGGCACTGTGGGGGGTCAAGGGGGGGGGGCCGGAAGTTCGGTGATCCTGCAAGCTCGGTACTTCCGGATGTGCTAGGACAATGGAACTTGGAAAACATGTCGAGGACCCGAACAGATTGACTTGATCATAGTCGTTTCCTGGATCCAACCACCGTGCGGGGAGTGGAGGGATGGGGAGCCCGGAATCTGGTGGCATGCTAACTTTTGAACAGGTGATCAGAATTGAATGAAATTGAATTGAATGAAACCGCAAAGTTACGCAGCTTTACGGCGTTACTGATCCGTTTGTGGCTGTGGCCCAACGCCGTGCCGAGTTTGATTCTTCTCTAGACAGGTGCCATCCGTATTATAGTGCGTTTGTATAGTCATTTCGTTTAGTTTAGTCTCATCTTTTTCTTTCCTTTATTGTTTTTCATATACTCCGTATGGGCATGTTCTGTGCCATTTGTATACGGGTTAATAAAATTATTGATTGATTGATTGATTAAACATGGCAAGTGGAAAGATCTATCGTCTCAGATGTTCCATGTCAAGTCCTGGTCCAATCAGATACTTTTTGTTTTTTTGGGGGCAGGGTATTGAAGGGGGGACCGGAAATCTCGTGAAACGCTTAGAGTTGAGGGATTGGGATGGAACTTGATGAGAAGAACAAGCATTAGGCCTAGATACGGAACTGACAGAACCAGATAAGCCAAACATTCGTCCGAACCAAATGCGGGCACGTTTAGGAGAGTTGGACGAGGGGGGGGGGTCGGACCTGATCACGGTAGGGGAGGGGGGGGGGGAACTGGAAATTTGCGGATAGGCTATGCTCTGATTCCAGTCTAACTTGATTAGGACATGCCAGAGATGCGACTTTTATCTTTAGATTCATATTCAGCCACTGTGGCGGGAGTTGTAAGGAGATTCCCGGAAACGTTTTGGCTCGCATAGGGGCCAAACAAGTTGAGCGATTTTAGTGAAACTTGGAATGTAGAGAGCTGACATACCCTAGATGACATGTTTTAGTGTGCAAACTGGATCCGACTACGCTGAGGGGGGGGGGGATTAAAGGAAGTTCCCAAAAAACGCTCAGATTTTAGTGAAACTTGATAGGTGGTGGATCGATCCATTTAGTAGTCCGAAGTCCGAACCAGATTCGGACTCGGTAGGGGACGTTGGAGGGGGGTACCGGAGACCGTGTGGTACGTGAAAGCAAAGATCCAAACGAGTGGATCTTTAGGGCTGAAACTTGGAAGGTAGAAAAGTCATTTGCCCTAGGTGATCCGAGGCGACGGAAATGCTCAGACTTGAGTGAAACTAGATATCGTATTTATAGGTCCGAACCGCATTTTTAGATGGTGGGATATTTGGATTTCTCGTCTACTTTTTAGGTAACACCTACTCGTACCAAGTGCCATATGAGCTCGTAGCTCTTGTTGATTCTGAAGCTCCTAGATCTCTGATTAGGTCTAGTGTTTTTAGGAAACTAGATCAGTCGTGCGTGGTAGAACAAGAGAAGGAGGAGGGGGCTTTTCGGTCTATAACAGGCAATTCGCTAAGCTATAGTAGTCGCGCTGTTATTAGTCTAATCCTGAATGGAAGATGTGCTACATTTGAAGTATGATGCGTTGCCCTACCCTGTCCTGATTGGTTTCACTGAAATGAAGCGTAAAAAGTTGATGTTTGACGCGGAGTTTTGTGAGGTTTTCTTCAAAGACAGATTGTCAAAAGACTCACGAGATTGTAATATTGTGGCTGTAGAGGCGAAAGTTGAGGCGAAGAAATCTGAATTAGGTTTCGAATCTTAATTTCAGTGCTGAATTTCATTCCGCTCCGGACAATGCCAGTTCCGTAGAGTCACCGATTTTGACAGACAAGACCGTTTACAAGGCTTGTAGCGAGCCTGTACCGGTTACTGATCGAGTTATTGTTAGTATATCAAAACGTGTTACCGTTAACCCTTCGTCAACTTCTCGCATAGATGTTTGTTTGAAGTCGAAGAATGCCAAACCTACATTAGGCTATTTTCCTGGGAAACAGTATACAGGTTTGTATATTGAAGATCAAGTTGTCGAAGTTTCCACGAGTGGTCGCTTCTGCTTACTCGTTACAAACACATCAGATCAACCTGTTTCTCTTCGTAAATCAGAGATAGGTTATTTAGTCCCGCTGTGTGAGTCAGACATTCATTCTGATTCGCAAGGGGTTATTAACTACGTGTCTGGTTTGATAAATAGTGTAGCTGGCAGTAATATGGGAACTAACCCTAGTGATCCGACCATTCCTAAGGACCCCAAGGATATGACGAAAGAGGAATTCACAGAATTGATCAATTTGCCACATTTGGAATCAGAACAAGTGAAGAATCACTTTTTAGATTTAGCGTACAAACGGAGACTAGCTTTTGCCACGCAAGAATTGCATTTTGACGCTTGTGATCTCATTTCGCATGCGATAAATACGAATGGTGCACCACCCGTTAAAGCACAGAGGACAGTATTTACGATTTAATTTATGTAAATACGAATAAAGAGTTTCCAAATAGTACGCGCCATCGCTTCCGATTATGTCGTTTTTGAGTTCTTGCAGAACCTCATTACCTCGGCGTACCATGGAGATTTCATGCTCGCTACAAACCACAATATTCGAAATTGCTTCTGTGCATGTGTTCTGGGAGGTGAATCCCGAATCTTCAAGAAAGTGTGATTTATGGGATTGTTGCAGCAAAAGTCAGAGCTTTCTTCAGTTTTACACCAATTACACCCTTTATTGAGTGGCTGTATTATGTCAGAGTTGTTTTTGATTCCTCTGGTATTTTGCAACTGCATTATGATGGGTTAATTTTCATCTCAAAGAGGCTATTGGCTGCTGTAGCTTGAAGTATCTACCACATCATGGAAATAACTCGAGCAAGGTATGGAATCTTACTGGGTTCATTGTTTCTACTTCTCATGATTCCACTTGAGATCTGATGTCTTTTTTTTTCAGTTTAACATTCTGTTCTTGATCTCACAATACCACAGTAATCTCATTATGAGAGCTTTCTGTTGGGTTGGCAGTTGTAGGCTATTTCAGAAGGTGGCAGGATTTTGTGGGATCCAAAACGGCACTTATCACATATGCCTTCTAATTTCTTCGAGGGGCCTTAATATTAGTTTTAATTGGTGGAAGGCGCATCACTTGTGTTCGGCCTTAGGTTCATCATTTTTCAAAGGTACTGTACTTGTTCAACCTGCTTGAGTGCAGCACCATTTATTGTTATTGCACTGGGGAGGTTTGGCAATACACCAGTCCGCCTAAATAGAATTTAATTGACCATATTCCTGTTCAGCGCTTCCAAGCGGACTAGTTTCCGTTAATCTCCCCATGCCTCACCGTCATTACTTGGATCAGACATAGTAAAATAGATCACGGTTTAATAAGTGGAAAACCTGTCAACTGTGTCCCAGGTAATAGAGGTTTTGCATATGTTTCAGCGGCAGAAAATGAAAGTGACCCACTACCCTTTGGATTCGACTTTTTACTATGTCTAACCAACACTTGTGTAGACATAGTAAAAAGTCGAATCCATAGGGTAGTGGGTCGCTTTCTCTTTCTGCTGCTAAAACATATGCAAAACCTCCATTACCTCGGACAAAGATGACAGGTTTTCCACTCACTACCTGTGGATCTATTTTACCATGTCTGATCCAAATAATGACGGTGAGGCATGGGGGGATTAACAGAAACTAGTCCGCTTGGAAGCGCTGAACAGGAATATGGCCAATTACTCTTTGCCGCGTTGATGCTAAGTAAGCTAGTGCCTACAAACTCACTCAACCCTTGCAGAGCTCTTTTTGCTTTCTGGGTAAGTTCTTCAAGAGTTTTCGCCGCCGCAACCATTACTGTATCATCAGCGAAGGATGTCATAGACGCACCATGAATATAAAATCGCATACTATCAACATACACTAAATACAACAGTGGTCCTAAGACAGAACCTTGACAGAATTTGTGGTTATTTCAAGATTTAAATCAGACCTGCGTTCGTTCAAAGCGAATATAAGCTGCGAGTATTGGACTGCTATTTCCGTGTTTTGTTTTTAGATATTTAACTTCACCAAATGAGTTTTAAGTAAGCCTATGTATTTATCTCTTCTTAGCAGATATATCTGATGTCTGGAGGAACTAGTTAGTTCCTGATGTCGTTGGTTTTTGGACTAACAGATGTTAGATTTTCTTAATAAGAGTTCCTGGGATCGTGAATTTAAATGTCGAGATATATGTTTATGTTAGATATGTTTCGCAGATTTATTTAAAATGTCTCCAGAATCGAAACTGATGGAAAATGGCTGCTGCGATCGCTTCCGACAGCTTACGATTGAGAGCGGAGACGATAACGAAATTGCGCTTTTAGTTGAGGCCACCTAGACAGCCTATTCAGAACTTTTGTGTTACTTATTTCTATGAATATCGCTAGATGGCGTCTGCGAACTTTACTGCGACGTGGTTCTCATGCATCAGCGGTTTTTCGTCAGCAGAGGAAATTAACACTAGGGAGCAGCAAAGACTTGAAAAAAAGTAACACAGCACTACCGATGGAGAAATCCCGTACCGAAACTCAGTCAGGCTTGCACCAGCGCTGGCTCCGATAACTCAATATAGTGAACAGAGCAAAAAAAAATCAACCTCTCCTGTTTCCTCGGATATCTGCAGATAGCATCTTAGCTGCAGAGGCGTCACGACTGGGGGGGGGAGGGGGGACGCCCCCACAAACCCGTCGGCCGGTTGGTAAGAAATACCGAGTCGGCGCGAAGCAGCGCTATTTTTCGTCAAAACAGTTGATTTTTTTTTTCATGAATACAGTCGGTTTTTCTGAAAATTGATCGATTTTTCGTCAAAATAGTCGTTTTTTCTGAAAATCAATGGATTTTTCGGAAAATCAGTGGATTTAAAAAAAAAAATGTAATTTCTATTGTTGAAAACAGTCGTTTTCTCTGCAGAAAAAGTCGGTAAAAATTACCAGCCAGTCGGTAAATGCCTCGTCCTCCCACCCAAACATTTTGGCTAGTAACGCCTCTGCTTAGCTGTACTAGAAATTTTCTAAGCCCGCAATTCTGACTCACTTCAGTTGACCCGAGCGCAGTGGGGGCTCTACGGGTAAGGCCCATTTCCGGTAAGTTGTAAAGCATATGTGTTGAAAAAACTCGGCTATTAGGAAACTGCTTCCAGCTTGTGTGTCATCTAGTGTTCAGTATTGAAAATTTTGCTTTTAGATGGCGTGGGCCCTGTTAAGACATACTTTCACCGTGCGGATCGGATTCTCTCTTGACGTCGAGGAGACTTCTCCCCACGCAGGCAGGGACGTCGCAAGGGGGGGGGGGTGCAGCCCCCCTCCCCACCTTTTTGAGATTCGGTAAGATTTTGGGCCGGAGGACCAACATTTTACTAAATTTGTTCGGTATTTTTTCGATGGCAGAATTGTTCGGTATATATACGAGGATTCGGTAGTTATACAGAATCCTAAATAGGCTATCTGTACAAATCTCTTGGGTACAATGATCGGGATTTGGTATAATTGCCAGTATTCGGTAGTTATCATGAATTTGGCCAGAGAATTTACTGAAATCATTTGGTAATTTTTCGATGCCTGAAGTATTTCGTATATTTATTGAGATGGAGATTCCGTAGTTACACAAAATCCCAAATAAGCTATTGGTTCGAAATTATTCGTTATGGAGGTTGGGATTCGGTAATTTATTCAGTATAATTTCCAGGATTAGGAAGTTAACCACGAATCCTGAATTTGTTCCAGTTTTTACGAAAGTATACCGAATTGAATGTTTTTCGGTAGTCTTTCGATACCAAAACAATTCGGTATAATAACCGGGACACGGTAGTTATACAGAATTCCGAACATGCTATCGGTCTAAGCTCATTCGGTATAATAACTGAGATTCGGTAACTTTCTCGTTATAATTACAAGATTCGGAAGTTACCACGAACCTCGAAACTCAGAAGAGGTCGAGTGAAGCACTGGTCGCAGACAAAAGGGAAGACCTGTGATATCATCGATAGTCCTTACTTTTATTTTGGATCCCAAACAGAATATCTAATCATAAATATTTCGAAAATTCCGCCTTTTCGTAATATTCTTTATCTTGTGGAAGGGCTCGTCATTTGTTGGGGGGTTTTAAGCCAGTGTTAGGATTGAGATTTCGAAACGTTAAAAGCTAGAATTTGGATGGAAATTCAATTTGTCAGGAAAAAGCAAAAATAAATTTCGCCTGCGGAGCTCACTTTATGTGATTATAGGTAGTACATTGACTAGACTACAGTTGCTGCTGCTGCCGGAACGTCGCTTCATCCAGTTTCTGGAACTTTTAGAGTCTCGGTATTTAATCAGCGGTGAATGATAGAATCTGTAAGAGAAGCAGTTAAATTAGAGCCTAAAAAGAAAAAAAAAAGGAATTTCGAAAATTTTCGCATTCGGCGCTCGATTTATTTTTCTATTGGCTATAATAGATAGTAGCTCTATTATAGCCTGCAATCATGCCCGGAAATACGTCCTTCATAAAATCCGATGACTAACTGCCGCAAGACGCGCTATAGGAACAATAACAATCACACGTGAGATCGGGGAATAAGTTATCTAACGGGTGAATAAGTGATCAGGCTTTCGCTTCATACTGAGTCGCGCATTAGCCCCGTGGAAAAGTCAGTCAGCAATCAGCAGTAAAGTCTGAAGCCAGATATGACAAACTTAATGACGCTTGATAGAACAGAGTTGGGTAAAGCAAAAAGAGACGAAGAGGCATTTTAAACAGTTTTGAACATGGTTAGACCTAAGAGGGATTGAAAATAGCAAAATAAACATGGATAAACGTACACGAAGAAGTAACGTGTCATTGTTTTCTCTACGATAGCGCACCTGGCGGCCCTAAAAGAACTAATCTGAGAGGAGTTTTATGATGGGCGTATATATTCTACATGTGGGCTTCACAAATCGCCGCCTAATAGTTCGCTTATTGTCGTTCATGCTGCCTTTTATTGTTGCTCTTGCAAGTAATCGTTTCTGTTCCATAATTTAAAGCTCGAATTCTTAAGTTCTAGGATTCGGTAAAATTTTTGGAAGGGGGGGGGGGGGCGAGGGGAGAGCCGTTAATCTTGTGACACGCTTAGAGCGGAGCGATTGGGATGAAACTTGGTGGAAAGAACAAGCACTAGAACTAGATACATCAATGATAGAAACGGATCGGAAATGAGGGGGGTTAGAGGGGGACGGAATTCCGTTGATCGT
Source organism: Branchinecta lynchi (assembly GCA_023053575.1). NCBI lineage: Eukaryota > Metazoa > Arthropoda > Branchiopoda > Anostraca > Branchinectidae > Branchinecta > Branchinecta lynchi. The sequence continues at coordinate 30,839,999 of JAKZAP010000003.1, forward strand.
GAGTTGAGGTACTTCCAGGTGTGCTAGCTGGAAGAAACTTGGCTTGAACATTAAAGACTTGACATGATTGGCTTAGAAATAGTCAGTTCGTCGATTCGACCATCGTGCGGGGATTGGAGGGAGAGGAATTTGGAATCTTGAGGTATGTATAACTTTAGAACAGGTAATCGGATCTCAACGAAACTTGATATTTGGAAATACTTCGTGTCTCAAATGTCCTATTTACAGTCCGGACCTGATCGGATGAATGTTGGGGGGGGGAGGGGAACCAGAAATCTTGTGACACGATTAGAGTGGAGCGATAGGGTTGAAACTTGGTTGGAAGAACATGCAGAAGCCCTAGATACATCAGTGACAGAACCGGGCCGGGTTTGGGCACTGTCAGGGGAGCTGGGGGGGTGGGGGTGGGGGCAGGATTCCAGTGATCGCGTATTAAGGTACATCTAGATGTGATGGGATGATGAAACTTGGCTTCGGCATTAGAGACTTGACGAGATTGGCTTAGAACTTGTCACTTCTCAGATCCGACTATCCCTTCAAGTAACGGGGACGGGGAGGGGGGAAGGAAGGGGGAGTTTTGTGACGCTTCCGTATACATTCTTGTACCAACTGGTCAGACAAGAGCTAGAATTTCATATGGCACTTTTAGGTCGGGTCAGATGTGAAAGTGGCAATGTTTTTTGTTCATGGGTTTGCAAGCGAAAGGCGGGGATCATGAAAATGTATCGTTTAGTCAAAAGTATTTTTTTTGCACTCAGTGGTGATGATGCGTACTTTAAGGGGGCTAGAAGTTCCGTTGTATGCAAAACACATAGTCATTTGTGCCTCGAGGATTTTGCTTACAAATGAATTGCTAGCCCCCTTACAGTGCGCGCCATAACTGCAAAGTGAAAAAAAATATACTGTTGACCAGCGATACATTTGTACGAGACCCAAGGGCCCATGATCATTTTTGCCTCAAGGGTTTGGATTAAAAGTGACTTGCTTAAAGTTTAACTGAAAAGGTCTTAGACGGGACAATCTAGTTACCGATCACTTATTCACTTAAAGAAGCTTGAAATCCCGGCGTAAATGCATTACTTCGTTGCTCCGCTATTCACGAATAATTGATTTTCAAATAGTAGAATTTCCTTTTCTGATTTGTATGCTGTATGCGCTTGAATCTGTGTTGCATACTCGACAAAAACGATTTACGAAAAATATGTGTTCACCCAGCGAGCTACCTTCCGTAATCTGATCACTGACCACTGCGAGATTTATTTATTTATTTATTTATTTAACTAAATGGACGGCCAACAAGGGCCATATACATCTATAAACACCAACAAAACAAAACAAAATTAAAAACAAAACACTAATTCACTGAAGGAGAGAAATTGCAGAAGAGCAACTTCCCCCACGACAACCATATTGGCAGCGTCAGCCTCATGTGCGGCCCAGCCAGGACAGCCAGCAACGGATTCTGGGACTCAAGAATACGCTTCTGCAGGGAAAGGGCAGAAAAGCGTCTAATTTCTGGGAAAGAGGGAAGGCCTTCACCAACAAACATTGATGACGCACTACAGTTCCACTTTAACCCATGCAACCAACGAAAAGAGTTATTGTATAGGACACGAAAACTGGTTTCGCGCCTAACCCTAATATTAGTTACAAGAGCCACACAGTAAAGCTGAGTGGAGTACATCCTGAAAAGAAAAGTCTTGACGGGCGAGTCGCAAGCCCCAAACTTCCTTATTAGCAGATTAGCTCGAGCGCATAGTGCCCGTGATAGGGCTTTTACATGCAGCTCGTCGCTCAGCGTAGGAGTGAACGTAAACCCTAGGTATTTAAATTCATCCACAAACTGAAGAGTTTGCCCTGAAAGAAAAACTTTGGGAAGGTGATGCAGGCGAATGCCACGTGGAATAAAAGCCATGCATAGCGTTTTCTTCGTGTTGAATATTATATCATGCTGTAAAGCAAAATCATCGCAAATAGCCAACAGTTGGTTCAGTGCATGAACCGTAGGGGCCAGAAGCGCAACGTCGTCAGCATAACTAATATTGTTAAAACATACACCCTGGATGAAGCAACCTACACCTGCATTAACAAGGGCACTGTTAAGTTCATCCACATACAGGTTGTACAGAATAGGGGACAAAACTCCACCTTGTCTAACACCATTTAAAACGTGAAATGGGCTGCTGAAAACCCCATCCCAACTGACACAGAATTTCTGGTTTTGAAACCAGCATGCAAGGGTTAGAACTATTCTAGGGTCCACACCTTTTGCTAACATCTTACTTAATAACTTTGTCTGGTTAACTCTATCAAACGCAGCTTTAGCGTCAATAAAGCACACAAACACAGGGGAAGAAAATAGCCAAAAATACTCTATCACCGCTTTTAGAATAAAGACACAAAAATCAGTAGAAGATTTGGGCTTGAACCCAAACTGGTATGATGACGAGCGTATCTTAGGTTCGACAATATCATAAAGACATTTTTCGAAAACCTTAGAGATAACAGCTGCCATAGCAATAGGCCGATAGTTAGTAAGGCTACTTAGGTCACCAGTCACCGACTTTGGGATAGGTATCAGACAAACTTCCGTTAAAGGATCAGGCACAAATGCATGCAAAAGAAAACCATTAAACAAGACAGTTAAAAAACAAGTTAGTTGCGGGCCAGCATGCTTCAGATGGTTCGCAGTTAAACCATCGAGACCCCCACTCCTACTACCTGAAAGCCCAGCTACCACCTTAGAAACAACCTCATGTGAAATTAGCTGCTCAAGGTCAGCAAGAGCAATGGCATTTTGCGCATCTCGCACAACACACTCAAGTTCAGAAGGGACTGAGGAAAAAGTCGATGCGAAGTGGTGACCCCATAAATCGGCTATGGCTGCTGGACCAGATACGCCACCAACATGCTCAGCCGCCTTTGGGGCACTGGACTTACTACTTCTGGCTACCCTCTTCCAGAACTCCTTAAACTTACAATTCGTGAGTGAAGCCGCAAGCGCTGAAGCCTTAAGCCGGTCTAAATTTTTCCGGCACCAACGAAGAGCACCACGAAACCTCTGATTTAGGCTTCTTCTCAGCAGGTCATATTCATCTCCTGGGAATTTGCCATTAGCCAGCCACTCCCTAAAAGCTTCCTTGGCTGCTGTAAAATGGACCTTCACATGCCTGTTCCAACCAGGTAAAACTTCTTTTCTTCCAGGATTTGTTTTCTGTGCAACAAATGGTAGGCACACACAAGCATTAGTTATTAGTATTGCACATACAGACAGGTACATATGTACGAGGCTACACCTGTGACCAGTATCCGAACAAAAACCACCACTAGTTTTACACACAACAGGCAGATGTTGTTGTAAAACTCTCAGACCATGTTCAACCCCACCTCTGTACGCAGCAAGTTGATCATTAGTAGCGTTATCCCAAGCCACCACCGGGGGAGAAAGAGTAGGGACAGTGGGGGCCCGTTCGCTCACGTCCCGGCTGAGCAGCGATGGGGCAAGCTCAAAAACAACTGGAAAGTGGTCAGAACCAAAAATATCATAACGAACTTGAACATTTCGTAAAAAATTTCGAAGAGACCGTGACACAATCACGTGATCAAGCCACGACGTAGAGCCCACATGGCTCATAAACGTGAACGATGTATCACTGAGGCAATCCACGTCAGCTATCGCAAGGTCATTATCACGAGCCACCTGGTCTACCTCAACGTAAAAAAGGGATTTTTTACACTTATCCGCATTAAAATCACCAACAAAACACAAATGGGTCGGCACAATATCATCATCAATAAACGACACTAGTCTACCAAGGTACATATTAAATTCTGGTAAATTTTCCGGATTGCAAACAGGCATGTAAACATTCACCAGCAGAATCCGAGAAAGACCGCACTTCAGAGAAACTGGCTGCAGACGCTCATCGGCAGGAATAGGAAAAGAAAGCATACCTTTCAAGTTATGTCTGCAGAGGATCGCAAGTCCACCTTTTGGCCTACCTCTCACGAGCCCATCCCCGGCCTTCGTAGACGACACTCCAAAGGCCGAAAAATCAACATGGATTGTGTCCAGAAAGGGAAGATCGAAGTCGAACAGCATCGTTTCCTGCAGCAGTATTATATCCGCTTCTTCGCACAGAGCCCTCACCGCGGCGATGTTCCATTTCACCGAATGGCAGTTAAATGATGCAATCCTTATGCCTGACTCAAACATTTTCGGATTGTACACTGTTACCTTCAGGGGAACGAGCGGGGCGAGGCTCATAGAAGCGACGCACAAGGATGCCCGCAGGCCAGAATTTTGCATCCAAAACCTGCTCAGTAAACACTGCGGGCACAGTAACTTTGAAAGACGCACTGAAACTACTAGCCGAGTTGATTCTCTCACACTCCACTTTTCTGTTATTCAGCTTACGAGACAAGATACGCGCCACATCACTAGCAGCCGTTTCAGGCACAAATCGAGTGACAAATAACTTCAGCTCTTTTGTTTGCAAGACCGATTTAAGATCAGAACGGCCCGCAATACTGGAACCTATGGTAACCTTAGGCCCCTTGTGTGCATTGAGATTCAATTTGTCTGCCTCATAGTAGAAATTTGTGTTATGGAGACGACAGCAGATATTTTGAACATTATTTAGAGCAAATAGTGAAAAATAAAAAAATCCCATAAAATAATCCAAAATTGCAGTGTATTCAGTTAATTGATACAAAATAAGTTGGTTTTTCAGTTAAACTTGAAGTACCTGCTCATCTTAACCATGAAGTTCAAAAAATACTTTTGAGCAAACGATACATTGTCATAATCTCGATGTCCCATGATCATGTTTTCGCTTCGAAACGAATTTTTAGCCATCTTTAAATTTGCATCTTACGGTGAGATGTAAAAAGTGAATTTTGCAACTGAAAGATTGAATCGAATCTTCGTAAAACTGAAAAATTCGTTGGCCTGTCGAAAATTGTAAAATTTTCGAAAAACTGAAATATTTTGCAAAGTTGCAATATTAAAAAATGTGCGAATATTCGTAATTTTCGCAAGAAAAATGCAATTTTCGTTGCAGTTTCGGGAGATTTGCGCCTCAGACAGTACACAGTCGTGTCCAAACGTGGCATGCAATCATGCCCAAACAAGTTTTTGGGGCCCAAAACGTGATGGATATTCGTGGAGCAGTTCGTCTAGAATCCGGAACAGACGGAAATGTAGTAGAAATAAAACTGAATTCTTAAGTATATTAGAGAGATATTGATAAATTAAAAGTTTACTGATTTGTCAGTAAATCTAGGGGTAAGGCTAGTGTGGGCTAAGGTGACATGCTGACAGAGGCTTTACTAGCCAAGATTTTTTGGGTGGACAAGGCATTTACCGAGTGGCTGGTAATCTTTTACCGACTGTTTGGCAGAAAAACGACTATTTAAAAAAAAAAACGAAAGTTTTGAAAAAAATCGACTCCACCTTCAAACCGACTGTTTTCATGAATAAAATCAACTGTTTTGACGTTTTGACTGGCCGACAACATTGGGAGGGGGGTCATGACGCCCCTGCATGCTGAAGCCATGTCTGAACTTTATTTTATTGCTTGGACAAACATTTGGCCGGAATCCGGCCATAACCGGAAATTCGGCAAAAGTTTAGGTTTTGTTATACGGTTGATTAGAGGCTGTACATTGGGGTAGTGAAACGTGCTGAATCCGTTTTCAAACCTAGTCTTCTTGTCGAAACCCGGCTTCCGAAGAAAACTAGAAATGCGTTTGTTAAGATGTTAAACGTGGAGGAAGTTTCCAACCCCTGTTCTTACACCTTGTTGAGAGGATGGACGAGTGGAGGCGAGGTTTAATGAAGATAAGGCTCCTGGGGTGTGGGCTGAAGACATTCTGACACCGTAGGTGCCCACTAGCCCCAGGACCAGTCAGGAAACCGGACAAAACAAGGGAAAGTCTCAGGGAATTCTATAGCTCAGCCGCAGTCAATCCAGAAATCCCTAATCAAGCTGGTTCACACATCCTAGCGAAGCTGGAATTCACATATCCAGTCAAGCCCGAGGCCTACTCTGACAGCCGATCTCCGTCCTGCGTCACGGCCTCGTCCACTTACAATTCCGGCCTCTCCACCCTGACCCTCAATCCAGCTTTAAACCAACAATCACTCTAACATCATCAACGCACATCTCATCACCAGCAGCAGCGCCATCTACACGAACAACCAACAACTATTCCACCATCAACTCAACCCCCATCACTAGTCAAATCCTCCAAATCCACCTCCATCAATCCGTATCACCTGGACTGGACACCACGACAGCCAAGTGGAAATGTAAATATTTAGGTAGGAGTGTTAGGTCCGCGTTTTCCCGCTCGCAAGTGCGGCTATAAATATTTCCGGTTAGGTATATATATGTTCGTCCCCCCCCCCCCTTCTTAGTTTAATTGTGTAGGCCCTCTTTAAAGTCGCTTTTGTACATATGTTGATTTCGGTTTCGCTTCGCTAGCCCTTGCGATAACTGCACTGTTCCTTTAAGCATTGCTTTTTCTGCTTTCGCGCGTCTCTACTTCACTCCATGCAGCTTTCGGTCGATCTGACTGAAGCCGTTTGTCGGCCACCGCTGGCTTTTGTTTTCGGCGCTTTATTGCCTTAGGTTTATGGACATAATGTATATATTATCAAAAATCATATTGACGCCGTGTGTTCGGCCATCATTCTTAAAAATGCTTTGCGCCTGTCTTTTGCGCTTTCATTACTTGCGTGCCCTTACCTTTAGTGCTTTATTTTGCGGCTTAGAGTGCGTAGGACCTCCCCCATTTCTACTTCAAGTTTTTTTTGCATCAAGGTCTTACCTTAGGTCGTTGCGACAGCTAACTGGAGTAGTTTTTAAAATTGCGGCCTTTCTTTTTCCCTTTCCTCCCAAATTCCTCCTAGTTTTCCCTTTTCCATTTTCTATTTTTAACAAATCTCAGAGACTTCTCTTTTGGGACGAGTTGTGGTACTGGCAACATTTCCCCAATATTTCCCTGATAATCCCTTTTTAAAGTTTCTTCCAGCCCTAATTTATTTTAGAACTTAAAGGCATCGACGCTTCAAATATTAATTCTGCCTTTATTTCGCATTTTATATTTGTTTTGGTTTGGTTCGTGTGGTCAGGGTAAGGTCAGTAGGACTGAAGCTCAATAAAGGACCCTGAACTAACTGAACAGAGAGTGGGCTTTGATTTTTCACACTTATTTGATTGCCCCCTCTGTCAGAAACCTGGGTTGCCGCGATGGCTTAGCTATCGATGGTATGTTAGTAGGTGGGGCTGGAATGGAAACATTGTAGAATCTTTTGTTGCCCGTACACCACTCTGCCCAAGGTGGGGGAGGTGTGTTATGGAGGCATCCCATAGCACTTTGCTCTGCAATAGTCCTCCTAGTTATTCCCTCCATCTATCGCCTACTTTTCTATATATCTCTTCGGTTTCCATCACCATCATTAATTTCCCGGCATCGTGACAATAGGTCACTCGGTCTTTATCCTAGCTCCTGTTAGCTGCTCGCTAATCCGAGGTCAGGCTTTGATCCACTTCATTCTAAGTATTTTGGCTACGGAATGAATCCGCAGCAAAAAAGCAGTTCTCTTTCATCCTTGGTCGGAGCAAGACCTCAGTTACGCTATATTATAATTTATGGTAAGGACCAGTTTATATATTTAGTTAGGGACCCCTTTAGTGCTGTATTATATGTTCTTGTACACGATTTACATGAGATAAATTAACTATAGACGTTATGGTCCATCTCGGTTAGTAGGCCTCGGGCTTGACTGGATATGTGAATTCCAGCTTCGCTAGGATGGGTGAACCAGCTTGATTAGGGATTTCTGGATTGACTGCGGCTGAGCTATAGAATTCCCTGAGACTTTCCCTTGTCTCATTTGTACGGTTTCCTGACTGGTCCTGGGGCTAGTGGGCACCTACGGTGTCAGAATGTCTTCAGCCCACACCCCAGGAGCCTTATCTTCATTAAACCTCGCCTCCACTCGTCCATCCTCTTAACACGTTCGAATTAAAAAAAAAACAATTCTAAGGTTGATGAAAGATTTGATAACGAAGTAAAAAAAAACGCTGAATCCATCTGATTTTTACTTTTTCAGCGGACAAGTAATTCGTTCGGAATCCGGCAAAAGAGAAATTCGGTTAGGCTTATAATGAAAGTGGAGAAATTAGAGCTTTGGCTTGGCGGTAGGAATGTATATAGGCTAATCCACATCTGTTATTTATTTTCTCAGCGGATGTGCAATTTTGCCGTAGTCGGGAGGGGGAGGGGTCTTAAAAATAGGGACATAGTTCTCCAGTAAACCTGAATTGACAGGAAGGTCGTTATATCAGAAAAAGAAAGGGAAGTCGGGAAATATTACCTACTGTCATCTCGGATTAACTGTCTGTTCGGAATCTAGCCAAAGCATAATTAACCTAATTATCTGATAATTCTTTTCATGATAACGATTACCCACTTCATATCGCTAAGGGGTGTTTAAGGGTTATATTAAAAGTTTACTGGTTCTGGAAATCTGCTAGACCAGAAACCCCAAAAATTCCCCCTGGGATCCCACCGAAAACCTTCGGTCTTGTTCTCTATCTATCTTATGTTTTTACCACAAAAAAGCTAAATTTCGTTGATAATTTATGCATACAACGCAATGCAGCTCCACACCGTATGTGCAAACCGTATATGTGAGCGAGCCAAGTTTTTCCAGTAATTTTGTCAGCTATAGACATCAGCTCAAACAAACCCAAAACTAAAGATATGTTAATTTGTGACAATATCGTATGAATTGCAAATGTTACTTCTAGTTAAGCTAGAGCGGAGAAATTGGGATCAATATGCAGAGGTTTTAATTCTAGAAAGCCTGGAAATGTTCCTATACTTGCTGGACATGCTTCTGGTCAATGGTGCAGGGTGGGAAGGGGTGGGAAGCACAATCTTGAGTAAGTTCCTCAGTTGTGGCCTGACACAGATGAAAATCTGTAGAAACAATGTAATCAAGCTCAGTATCAAATTTTCCTTTTTTTTATTTTTCACAACTTTTCGTGAATATTCGCAATCACACGATAAAATCGAGGTATTTTACATCTATGAGACTCCCAAGTCAAACAAATAATTGTGACAAAAATATACATTTTCATAATCTCTAACAACATATGATCATTCGTGCCTCCCTAGTTAGGCCCATGAGTAGGCAAATACTGTGTATAACCTGGGGTGAATTTTAATTGCGATACGAGAAATATATCCGTTTTCATGTCGGACCGTTTTCGACCCTAAGACAAAACGGGCTGTATTATATAGTCTACTCAGGCCTATATGTATGGTGAGTCAAGGTTAGCCTGAACAAGACTAAGACTGCCTTACCCATTAATCGTAGTTATCCAAGGATATAACTTGGAACTCGACACCCAAGTTTTACGGGAAAACCAACTATTAATCGTTCTATATACATACCATTTAATTTCTTTAGATATATATATGTACATTTATATACAGGCCCGTATCCAGGAATTTAATCCGGGGTTGGGGGGGTTATTGCCTGCTCATCGGACAAAAAAGTACTGAAAACACACAGATCAGAGGGAAAAGCCTATACAAATGATTATTTTTGTGGATACGGCCTTGTATATATATATATATAATTTTAAAATCGTCCTCAACTGGTGTTTGCCTACATGTATGTAATTATTGGGATCCCAAAACGTAAGTGGAGGGATACGTATGAAATCGCAAAAGTTTTCCGTCTGTGAGCGTGTTCCACCGTTCTAACAATAGTTACTATTAGTTACTATTCCCGTTCCATCCTCACGAAAAGTTACTACGCTGACCGTTCCAACCTTGTCGGAATAGTAACTAATAGTTACTATCTGCTTACCATGCTCGGGAGCGGAGTAAGCGTAGTAACTACGCATTTCTGTAACGTGATTGGTCGGATTCGCCCCTGGCGTGAGATCCTGCTGGAAAATAGAAAAATCGTTCCAGCCTTGACGGCAAAAAGCCAGAATTCGTGAAGTTATGCGTAGTAACTACGGTAAGTAGGATGGAACACGCTCTGTATGTCTGTCCGTCTGTCCGGCGTCTGTCTGTCCGTCTGTAAGCACGATAACTCTCGAATGGAACGAGATATTTTGATGAAACTTGGTGTCAGGATTCTTTTGACCAAGAGTAAGGTCTAGTTCGTAGAAAGGCTCTGTAGCCCTACAATTAGGGGGGGGGGGGGGGGAGGGGGTAAATTAAGGGGTAAACAAAATATTGTTAAACAGCTAATGTGATAGTTGTTTATGGAGTAAAAAGACATGCTGAACACGATGGTGAAAACCATATTTTCGCCGGACAAGTAGTTAGCCCGTAATAAGGCCGAAACCGGAAAGTTTGATAAAAGTAAAAGTTTTATTTGAAGTTGATTAGATGTTTGAATTAGGGGTAAAAAGACATGCTGAACACGATCATGAAAACCATTTTTGTGCCGGACAAGTAGTTCGCCCGGAATCCGGCCAAATCCGGGAAATTTGTTAAAAGCAAATGTCTTATTTGTAGTTGATTAGATTCCGATTAAGGGTTAAGAAGAGATGCTGAATCCGTGTAAGACAATCGTTTTTTTTTACCCGGACGCATAGTTCGCCCGGAATCCGGCTGAAATCGGAAAAGTTGTCATGAACAAAAACTTTATTTGAAGTTGATTCTGTAAAGTAAAATACCCCTCTTTTTGTGAAATACGTTGCAAATGACACGGATTCCCTTTGCCCAGCTTTATTTTCTGAGTTTTAGAAAAGGCATACATCGTCAGATCAGGTTGAAAGATAGTGGACTGTGGCGGGACTTGTAAGAGTAAAGGAAATGTAATACATTTAACGCTAGAAAAGGAAATTTATTTTCGTTCGAATTTGCAACTGGAAAACTCTTCAAAGAAAAACGTTACCCTATTTTTTTTTCTCACGAACTTGCGTCGCCAAATTCTATTGGCTCTCCTGTGCTACGATATGGTCACGAAGGCTCAAAATGACTTCTTTTCGGTTTAACTGAAGGTCTATATCTTGAAAAAAAAAAAAATCTGCCCACTTCAACTTTTCTACAAAAAGAGTTTCAGCTTGATGGCTAGTTTGTAACATTTTCTGTGAAAAGATTTTGTAAATGAAACTGTTTTGAGAACTGTTTTAAGATCCGTTGAACAAAGTATGGGTTACAAAATCGTTTCTGCAATAAACGTTTATGGACCTTGAACCCTGAGTTCGAACTTTTTGCGGAGGCTATGTATTCGTCAATTCAGTTTTCAGAAAACCCTACAATCGGAAACTACGATCGGAAAATTATGTGTCTCGATCAGAGGCATTACCAGCCAAAATATTTTGGGGAAGGGGGCAGGTAATTACCTGCTGGCTGGTCGTTTTACCGACTGTTTTAGCAGAGATATCGACAGTTTTTAAGAATAATGCATGTTTTGACGAAAAATCGACTGCTATCGGCTGTTTTGAAGATTGAAAACTTTGTTTTTGAATTGACTGTATCCGTTTGACTATTTCCAGAAACTGAATGGACACCCCCCCCCCCCCGTTCGTGGTGCCCCTGGTCTCGATTCCTATTCTTGTTATCGCTTTGCTTTTCATCTTTACAACATTACTTTGATATCCATGTTTTATTGGGTTCTGGGGTATATAGATAAAATTCATGAGGTAAAAGCCAAAAAAGACCGTAGCTTGGTCAGCAATCAAGGTCATTCAACAGGAAATAATTTAGGGAAACATAAAACCCGTAAAAAAACGGTCGAAGTGATCAAACTTTTCCGAAAACAGAAAAGGGCATAAACGAAATAACTTAAACTGTGAGATACGGGACTTTCTAAAAATGTATTCTCGCCGATCCCCGAGGACTCCTCGGGGAATCGAAGGGAACGGCGAGAATAGAGGGAGTCACTCCACGCGGACCCCGCCTAGGAAAACAACGAGAACATGGAGAATGCTTCTAAAATGGATTTTGTTCGAAAAAAAAGAATGTGCAGTTGACGAAATTACTGGATCCACTTTATTTTGGGTTTGTTTATTCTGATTCTTTTTAATTAATTCTGCATTGCACAAACACCGGCAAAAACCGATTCCCCTCCAAATATGAAAAGGAGTCCTTTTTGATGATGGTGATGATAATCAGAGCATTTCCTGCCCGTGGGGACTCGGGAGAATAGTGGGAGTGATTCCCCGGGACAAACAAAAACGTGGCTACTCCTTAAGCGGAGTCCTCAGGAAACGGCGAGAATACGCCATAAGTGAAAGGGTTTGTGAACCTGCAATTGGCTGGAAAAGGTATCCTAACTCGTTTTTGATCGTATGATTACATTTTTCGTATAGGTGTTTGAAAAGATATTACAGTTTAAAGTCTTCAATCTCTTATTACAAAAGCTAATTATGTTTTCTATTGGTTGGTTTTGCGTTAGGTGTCATAGCCAATCAATAGTAGACGAGACTAATTTTTTGTCTTTAAAAAAGCCATTAACGTCTTACTTTCACAACTCTGCTAGAAAAACATTATAGAAGTAGTTGGCAACGTTTCTACCATTAACAGGCTCATAAATGTCACCATACGCCGATAAGTATCTGTTAACTGGGGAATCTTAATCAAAAGTCCCTTACCTCCCGCTGTTAAACTCATTTTGTTAACTCCCTTCCATGAAAGAAAATTCCGTTTTCTTCTTGTTTGTCGCGCCATCTTTCAAACTGAAAAAGTGCGCTAATTGTGACTCATCACTATGGAGGAGTCACATCACAATATACATTTGTGGAAAAGGATAAAGATGTTCTGGAGTTCCGCCAGAGTACCTAAATAATTTAATCTCTGTTTTGTTTTCTTTGTCAGCCTGTCTCAGACCAACTGGATGCTCGTAAGTTTTTCTTGGTTAGCCTTTCTCAAACCGTTCTCAGACCAACTGAATGCTCATAAACTAGCCTACAATCCTATTTTTGTAAGCTTAGTGAAGAAATGATTTCTTAACTCCTTTAATTAATTTCTTTTCATAATTCTAGTACAGTAGAGGTATGCTTATGTGAACGTTTGCTAGCAGTGAACGATCGCCGAAGACAAAACTAAAACCCAAACCAGGCATTTATTCCTATAAATACTAGTAATAATCACTCACGCTTTGGTCACTTTTTGAATATTTCGCTAATTCACCATTCACCTATGAAAGTGACTCATCTGACACCTCTGTTTTGTTTTTTATAATTTGAAAAGTTTGCCGGGAGGAACGCACCTTCAATGGAGAAGATGGCGGTCCGACCCGTCAGATGCCTTTAAAAGAGGAAGGACCTTTGTAATAAATTCAAAATCAAAGAAATTTAATTGAATTTCTGCTACAAGTTTGTGCCAGGATAACCCTGAAATATTTGGCTGTTAGCTGATATCAAGTTTGTGATTTTTCTTTTCCGTTTTACTTTTTTATATGCAAGTAAGAAAGCCAAGGTAGTTAAACAGTTAAAAAAGTGTTCAAATAAGCATACCTCTACTGTACCAATCTAATTTAATACCAATCAGTTTTACTTTCACTCAGTCTAGTACACTAGCCCCTTTTCAGGGATGGTGCTCAAACGTCTAGCACTGTACCCTGGATTTCATGTATGGTGCATGGATTTCGGTATACAGTGCATAGATAGGGAAAATACATGGAAAATAGATAGGGTGCTGTTAGGTTTTTCATCTCCATCATCATTAGAGCCCTTTTGTTTTTGTTGTGAAAAATATATAAAGGATTTTCTTTGATTTCTCTAATTCATAGTAGTAATTTCAGCCCTGTCTGAGCCGGTGCTCAGTTGTGATGACAGAAATGTGTTTTTTCTGTATGCACTGTATACTGAAATCCATGCACCCAGGCCATGAAATCCTAGCACCCAGGCATGGTGCTAGACGTTTGGGCACCGTGCCTGAAATGGGGCTAGTGTACTAGACTGCTGTCACCTGACAAACTTACCCGGCCAAACCCAGAAAATCAGCGTTAGGACTTAGCCTAGTCTGGTGAATGCCATGCTATATTACCTGAAAGGTTGAGGTGTAAGGACTGTGGTTATAAGTTCTATCTGCAGTGAGTTGTTTCTTGAGAAACATTAGGCACTAGATGTTTCGGTCATGGGGAGATTGATCGAGATACGCTTTTCTGCCTTTTTTTTTCAGAAGAGATTTTGTATAGTAGTTTTATAAGTCATGTTTGGATGTCCACATTCAGTTGGTTCATCCTTATGATACTGTGAATCCCCATTGCTTGTCTTGTGGTTTTTAATCCTACTTCATCTTCTGACACTGCATCACGAACCTTTACCTATCCCTCAGCCTCCCATACCATCTCAATTCCCAGTTTGTGTTGTTGATGATACTGATATTGGAGAAAATGTGTGTTCCTATTTTCCTGATATGACAGTTGAGCGGGAAGAGGCAAAGCTTTTCCTTAAGCTTCAATATCTCCAAGAAGGCTTCTGATGAAATTATTGCAAGAAGGCTTCTGATGAAATTATTGCTGGAATTCAGAAACTTCAAATTTTATATCAAGCACTTTGTACTGGTTCTGACCCAGAAGTTTATGTTTATGTTCCATTTGAGAGGCTGGACTCAAAGGATAAGAGAATTGTTTTTTACCATTGCAACCTACATCTTCCAACAGTTGACCAGATTGCTTTACAAAAAAGTATTGTCAAGTGGAAAGGAAGAAATAAGAGAATGCTTTGGGTACAGAGTATAATTACATGAAAATCTGAGGGCTATGATGGGAGATCCTGAAATATTATCCTGGTAGTTTCAAGGATAGAAGTACAAGGTTTCTAATACTGTCAGTTATACTATTGGTCCTTCTAAAAAGAATTTGTGTCCTGCTGCGTTAAGTTGTGCTCTATAATTTGTTGTTGATAAGTCTCAAGTTATCAAATCGCTTTATTCTGGCTCAGCATTCAAAGTGGACTAGATTCTGTTAGTCCCCCATTGTCTCAAAATCAACACTTCTGTGTGTCTATAGACATACTTATGAGTCGGGTCTAGGGTAATGGCTAACTTACATTTTCTATACTACCTGCAGGGAGCATATTGCAGATTTTCTACTCGTCAACCTGAGAGCTATTTTACTATGTCTTCCAGATGTGCTGATGGTGAGACATAGGGGAATAATAGAAACTAGTCCGCTTGGAAGTGGAAGTACTTACTGTGATTTTTTTCTTGTTGTTTTATTTGTGCCATGATTTTAACTCGATGTGATTACTATGATTTTTTTTCCCTTTCGAAAACCAATTTGACCTCAATCTTTATGCTTATAAGCTTACTGTCATTATTTTCTTGATGAGTTATTTCGAAGATTACTGTGATTGTTTTCTTGATGCGTTATTTACGAGTTTCCAAAGCGTCCAAAGTTATATGTAATTATTAAAATCCATGGTTTCTTGAATAGCTCAGTTCTTATGTCACTTGCAGCTTTTCTCAAGTGCCATATACAGATCACTTTTCGGTCTGTTGGTCGATCGGTCTGTCGGTTCACTGTTCTCGAGTTAGGGTACTTCCATAATTTTTAGGACGACGAAACTTGGCAGGCATATAAGGGATCCAACCAAACTACCTGGGAAATAGTCACTTCCCCGATCCGACTACCGAGGGGGGAGTGGAGGGATGGAGAATCCAGAATGTTGAGGTATGTATAACTTTCGAACGGGTAATCGGATCTTAATGAAACTTTACATTTACAATCTCGTGTCTCAGATCTCCCACTTCGAGTCCTGAACGGATCTGATGAGTGTGCGAGAGGGGGGGGGGGAGTCGGAGGGGAGAATCGGAAATCTTGTGACACGATTAGAGTGGAGCGATTGGGATGAAACTTAGTGGGAAGAACAAGCACATGCCCTGGATACATCAGAGACGGAACCGGACCGGATTCGGACCCTGGGGGGGGGGGGGGGCAAGTTTCATCGCTCCACTCCCTTAGAGTGGAGCGATGAAACTTGGCGGGAAGAGCAAGCACAAGCCATAGATACGTCGCAGTACCGGACCAGATTCGGACACTTTTAGGGGAGTTGTAGGGGGTGAGGGTCCGAAATTCCGGTCACCGCGAGTTAAGGTACTTCCACACCTGCAACGACGATGAAACTCGACTTGAACATCAGCGACTTAACACGATTGGCTTAGAAATTGTCATTTCTAAGATTGGACCATCCCTTAAAGTACTATTAAAGCAAAATATACTTTTTCATGATCCCCATTAGCCCATGATCGTTTATGCCTCAAGGATTTTGCTAAGAAATGAACTTTTAGCACCCTTAAATTAGGTATCTTACCGAAAAGTAAAAAAAAACACTTTTGAGCAAACGATATAGTTATATTCATGATCCCCAAGGACCCATGATCCTTTTTGCCTCAAGGGTTTTGTGATTGCCTTCAAGTACAAACAATTATTTTGAGCAAAACACATATTTCGTGATTTTGATGAGCTAATCATCATTTTTGCAAGAGTGTTCGCTACGGATGAATAATCTAGCGCACTTAAAGTGAGCATCATCACAGCCAAATGCAAAAATAGAATAGTTTTTACGAACGATCCATCGTCACAATTTCAAAGGACCCATGATTCTTATCTCAAGGGGTTTGCTTACAAATGAACACAACTAACCCACGAATTGACAAATTCCTATTTTCATCCTCCGATACAGCCTTGCAAGTGCCATATAAGCTTCTAGCTCTTGTCTTCTAAACTCTTAATGAATAAAATATTAGCTTATAAAGTTATTATATTTGACTATACATGTATATAAATGGTAATGGTGATAGGGATAGGAGAGGAATTTTTGTGACATTGCTGCAGTAAGAAGCCTTTTCAGAAAACTCACGTGTTTTCAGACGCGGAGGTCAGACGTTTGCATTGGTCATTGATTTTCATTGTCTCTTAACTAATGTATCTCGCAGAAGACTATCCAAATCAGAAGAAGGAAGCTTGTGTTTCATCGGATCATATAACTCACGTTTACTTTTGGCTCGAATTCCCGATGAAACGTTATGTAGCTGCAACCCTTCAGCATGCAAGGCCACCGGACCTTTGAACCAGTTTTCCAATGAAACGTTACGTAGCTGCAACCCTTCAGAATGCAACGCTGCCGGCCCTTTGAACCAGTTTTCTAAGAAACGGTTTTGCAAATAGAAACGCTTTCTCCTGCGACATGTTCTTGTGCGGTTCGCTTTCTCTTGAAACGGATTCGCTAAAATGGTTTTTAGGAGAAACGCTTTACTAGAAAACTAGCAAATTCTGAAGACTGGTTCATAGGGCCAGCAGCGTTGCATATATAAATAACGTTGCGTTTTACTTTAGAGTGTAGATGTTCGTTATAGGGGTAAGGAGATCCGCTAAATTCATTTTTGAGCTTTGTTATTGTGTCGGATAAGTAGTTCCCGAATTCGGCAGAAACCGTAAATTTGACAGAAGTAAGCTAAGGCAGGAAGTTTCGACCAGTGTCGTCAAAACAAATATGACTTATAGGGGCAAACACATTCTGAATCATATCTGAACTTAGTTTTCTCAGATGATTAACTAGTTGGCCTTAATCTGATTCTGAATTTTTGTAGTATTAAGGAGTCTAGAGAAGACAGTACCCAATTGTCTGGACGCTGCGATTGTGGAATACCGTCATGTAGTAAATTCATAATTGCGTAAGTCTCCGGAGTCACCTTTCATGTATTCTTCCTCGAAATCGGATAGTGTGTAGGGTTTGGATAACAGCCGAAGTCTTGGCTGTTATTCGTGGCTACCCAGAAGATAGGGTGTCCGGCCGATTCGTCACAGGACAATTTGTCGCAGACAGTTCGTCACACACGTCAACGTTCACCGTGAATAAGTAGTTCCCGAAGTAGTTCCGGATAAGTAGTTCCCGAATTCGGCAGAAACCGTAAATTTGACAGAAGTAAGCTAAGGCAGGAAGTTTCGACCAGTTTCGTCAAAACAAATATGACTTATAGGGGCAAACGCATTCTGAATCATATCTGAACTTAGTTTTCTCAGATGATTAACTAGTTGGCCTTAATCTGTTTCTGAATTTTTGTAGTATTAAGGAGTCTAGAGAAGACAGTACCCAATTGTCTGGACGCTGCGATTGTGGAATACCGTCATGTAGTAAATTCATAATTGCGTAAGTCTCCGGAGTCACCTTTCATGTATTCTTCCTCGAAATCGGATAGTGTGTAGGGTTTGGATAACAGCCGAAGTCTTGGCTGTTATTCGTGGCTACCCAGAAGATAGGGTGTCCGGCCGATTCGTCACAGGACAATTTGTCACAGACAGTTCGTCACACACGTCAACGTTCACCGTGAACATTTACAGATGCCACGTTCTCGGTTCACAGTTAATTCGTCACCCAAGGAAAATTCTTCGTAAGGACATTTCGTCATTACGACAATTTGTCTTGCGAACATTCCGTCACAATGAGCCTAATTTCAAGTTTGATTTCATTTAAGATATAAATTATTAAATAATCACTTACATGAAAATAAGGTGGCTAAATAATTCATTAAGCAATAATTTGTTCGAGTAATACATTAATACGTGTTTGAACTCGATACTCGATACGACGTTTTCAGTCGCATGTTACAGTCTTCGTACTTTTTGGGATGCCAAAACGTAAATGGAGGGATACCTATGACATCGCAAAAGTTGTCCGTCTGTTAGCACGATAACTCTCGAAGGGAAAGAGATATTTTGATGAAACTTCGTTTGAGGATTCTTTGAGTCAAGGGTAAGATCAAGTTCGCAGATGGGCTCTGTAGCCCTACATTTAGGGGTGGAGGAGGGGTTCAGATTAAGGAGCAAACAAAATATTTTTAAAAAACTAAAGTGATAGTCGATTATAGAGTAAGAAGACATGCTGAACACGATGGTGAAAACCATTTTCTCGCTGGATAAATAATTCGTCCGAAATCCAGAAAAAAATTGAAAAGTTGGTTGAAAGTAAAAGTTTCACAAACAATCAACGAAGAAATCAACGAAAATGGGGTTTGTAAAGGCCAATGAATGTACTAAAATAAAAAGGCGAATTTCGGAAGGACAACCCCCTCCCTTATTCGGCGCAGACATAAAATTTCGAGGAAATATGCCAAAACGAGGATGAATAGATCAACAACCAAGAAAACTAAAACAAAGCAGAAAACCAACAAGAAACCGAAGATGAAAACAAAATCGGAAGAATTGAAAGAACGGAAAGCCTAAGATAAAGACAGTAAGCCATTCACCAATATCTGCAAATAACAGTTACGACTGTTCTCGCTCGGTACTAGCGAGTGACTAGTCTATTGACTGGGAATATTCGCCTTATTATTTCAGTATGTTCGTTGGCCTTTACAGACCCCATTTTTGTTGTTTCTTCGTTGATTTTTTTGTGATATGTCAGGCCAATGTGGCTTATCAAAGTAAAGTAAAAGTTTAATTCAAAGTTGATTCATGTTCGATTTAGGGGTAAGAAGATATGCTGAACACGTGAAACGTATTTTGTACCCCGACAACTAGTTAGCCCTGAATCCGTTCAAAACCGGAAAATTTGTTAAAAGGAAAAGTTTTGTTCCAAGTTGATTAGATGACAGATTGAAGGGTAAGAAAAGAGGCTGAGTCTGTATATGACAATCATTTCTTACCCGGACATATAATTTTTCAGGATTCTGGTTGTAACCGGGATTTTTTCTTATAAATTAAAGTTTTATTTGAAGTTGATTAGATGTTCAATGTAAGGTAAGAAGACATGCTGAACAGTAAAGCGAAAACGCATTTTCTGCCCGGAGAACTAGTTTGCCCGGAATCCGGCCAAAACCGGAAAATCTGTTAAAAGCCTAACTTTTCGTTTGAATTTGATTAGATGACAGATTTGGGCGTAAGAAGAGACGCTGATTCTGTATATGACAATCATTTTTGCCCAGAATTCGGCCGAAACCGGAAATTTTGCAGAAGTAAAGCAGGAATTTTCGGTCAGTATCGTCAAAATAGATATGGCTCAGAGAGGTTTGTCTGAACTTGGCTTTCTCTTATGATTAGCCCGGCGAATATTGGATCTGGCGAAGACAAGACAAGACCCAATTGTCTGGATCGAATATTAGATTTTTAGGATCCATCGAAAGCTTTGGTCTTGTTCTTTTTGAGTGGGTCGGGTCACCCAGCAACTTAAAGAAACGATAGTTCACTGAGTTTTATAGCCCACTCAGCCTTGTCGATTTTCACTTCCTAAAAACCTTCACAGAAGGTCTTAAATTGGAAATTCATACACAATCAGGGCCGTATCCAGGGGGGGGGGGGTGTACCCCCCCCCCTCGAAACATACAAAAATAATTATTTTATAGGCTTTTCCCTCTGATCTATCTTTTTACTTTTTTTTCCGCCCCGCTTGCACCCCCCCCCCCCGCCCCGCAAGGCACCCCCCCCCCCCGAAATAAATTCACAATACTTGAATGTTGATGGTATTTACCCTATTGTATATAGTTGTGTTACACTGTATTTTGTTGCCTTTCCTTTCCTTTTTCTTTTTTTCTCGTACTCTGCCCCCTATTGTACAGGAGGGGTACACTGCAATTAACGTCGTTTTTACACTATCTCGATTTTTGCCGCGAAAATCTTAAACTGAAATGTACATGCTGTCCTGCCAGTCAAGAGGCAAAATATGACTCTTTTCACAAAGTCATGTGTCTGAAAATATTCAAATTATGTGCCTTTTCTTTGTTTTGAAAAGGGATTTTCTGGCTATTGACTTCGCTAACCGAGTCGCTAACCAAATCGTTTTCATCCTTTTGTAAGTTAATCGAGGTAAGGTTAGAATGCAATAATCTTGTTCGAAAAGAAAAATATGTTAACTAGAAATTTCGAAGCAATATTTATTTATCCAATATGTAAACCATTCAATTAGCTTCAATCTAGTACGTTTGTCAAATTTGTTGGTTCTTTTTTTAAGCCAGATAGATTATTCTGAAGGAAAGGCTTCTCTGGAAATTTGAAATCTTGTCTGAGGTTAGATATCCTGTTACCTGTACTTGTACAGTTTTGTCAGGTAATAAATCTACATCATATCATATCATATCAGAAAGATCGAGGATTGAATTTCTTGGATAAAAATAACGATTCAAAGATTTGTAAAGAGGTGGCAGTTTTGCTTTGTCCCACACTAGCATTCTAACATAAAATTGTTATGTGAAGAAGTGAATTGTCAGTGTGATGGATTGTATGTGACGAGACGTCCTGTGACTAATTGTCTTGTTATCAATTGTCCTACAACCGAAGAGAGGGTAGGTTTGTGTCGATCAGAAGCTGAAGGTTGATTAGGGCTAGTTTGTCCAGGTTTTTATTTGGACTTTAGTAACCGGCTGTATTGTAGGCAGCCCCGTATCCAGGAATTTATTTCGGGGGGGGGGGGGGGGGGGGGGGGGGGGGGTTGCCTTTCGGGGGGGGTTTGTCTGTGGGTCGCACACAGAAGTACAAAAAAAGACACAGATCAGAGGGAAAAGCCTATAAAAATGAGTATTTTTGTATGTTTCGGGGTGTGGGGGGGTCAACCCCTTAACCACCCCTCACCCCCCAGATACGGCCTTGATTGTAGGGACTATTTATGCAGATGTCTGATATTCTTTTTTTTACTCGTTCATTGCGTAGGCAAGAATTTCTGCCCTGGCAGCTCAGCTCCCCTTCCTCAGACTGTTTGGTAGGGTTTTTTCCATTGCGAAACATTACAACCCAGGATTATTATAGAGAGCTTGGTCACACTGTGCTCAAAAAGTCGCCTATTCGACAAACCACTGAAAATCCCCAAGGGACGTCAGATTTCATGGGCTTCGTAGTACCTTCGGAATAATGAGCAGACTGCAATTAGGGGTCAAATAGGGTTCCTGTAACATAATTATACAGTCGGTTTCGCTCTAATTGATCTCCTGGATTTAAGGGACAACATTCATAATTAGTTATATCTTGTTCTTTTTCTTTTTTCTACTTTCGCTAGCCAAAAAGCCAGGAAACGAGCCAAAGTCTGACCAAGCTCTCAGACTGTTTGGTAGGGTTTTTCCAATGCGAAACATTACAACCCAGTATTATTGTTGAAACCCACTGAGAATGCCATTGTTGCCCTCTGACTCGACCATATAAACCCCTCACGTCAATCACCATTAGCGTTCGTGGTCAGGTAAGGGTTCTCGTAAGGGCTCTAGGGTGTCCTCGGAGCCGCGTGTCAACGCCGTCAAGAAACGGAACACTCGATTCTTTGAGAGACATTCGGTTCCGTGTCTCAGTCATGCACTTACCACTGTTGTAGCACCACTATAAGGTTTGGTCGGATAATCTGGAGCTCCGAACGAGTAACGTAAACCGTTGAAAATGCCGAGGTCAGTTACATTTTATTAGGTTTCGTGAAAAAGCGTGAAGGTGTACATTATTACTCGAGATTGAGGACATTTGTGTCTAGGATGTTTGGAATGGATTTGAGACTAAATATAATCGAAAATGCATTAGAGAATCCCTTGAATGTCTTAGAGGAATTGGGGTTTGTATTTGAGAATCGACGAAAAGTTTTCGAGATATTTTCTAGGTCTTTGAGAAAATACAAAAAGTATTCGAAAGGTATTCGAGAATTTAAACAATTAAATCATAGAATACGTTTTTGTCATTCTCGAATGTATTTGTATTATTCTCGAATACTTAATTTCAATTTAAATGTCAAATACTTTTAGGACATTCTCGAATACTTTTTATCTTTTCTCGAATACTTTTTATCTTTTCTCGAATACTTTTTATCTCGAATACTTTTGAAGTTTCTCGAAAACTTACTGAAACTCTCAAAGACTTTTCAAAGACTCAAACACCGATTCCTCGAAGAAATTTTCGACGTATTTAGCCTCAAACCTATTCCATATGGATTTTGAAACAGTGTGTGGTATTGTCAGGGATGGATCTGTCAAGTCCAATGGCTCTGGGAAACGAATGACAGTAAATTTTCAAGTAACGATTTGAGTTCGAATTTTTAGAACACTGGTTGCTGGTGTAAGGAGAGCGCGAAATAACTTGTATCGCCCTGATATGAGTGAAATATAACTTGTATTGTCGTCGAGGGTGTGAAATACCGGGATTTCTTTTGTCATACTTTCTGCTTGCAGAAGAATAATCATTGGTTGCACGGATCTCTACTGCTGTTTGTACCAATATGTTTGGGAAAGCGCTAGGACATTTGTAAGATCGCTATTTGCAACGGCAACTTTTGCTGAAAATGTCATCTTTTTATTGTAGTCTCATTACAGTTAGGTTAAGACAAAAGTAATTTATTCAACAATGGGAAACAACGGAAAGTTACTTATGCAGTGTTTACAAGTACAAGAAAACTTGAACAGAATTCGGTCTTGGTGACAGGATTATGTTTACACGCAGAGGGAAAAAAATTATTCTTCAAACCAGAAAATCGGACAAAATTCAATTCAATAGCCAATCAAAAAAAAGTTTGATAGCATTTATGACATCAGTATTGATGACTACTGCTCTCAAAAGCTAGCTAGACTTTTGTTTAGTTTTTTTTTACCAGCGCCGCCGACGATATTCCTTTCAAGTAGACCGGAATTCCTTTCATCACGCATTCTCGTCCCGCTAGACTTTTTTTTCTAGTCGTCTTCACGAACGGAATCCTTTCAGGTCGACCGTAATTCCTTTCTACCCGACGGGACATCTTGTCCGTGTAAACGCTACATTAGCCTATATGACCTTTTGTCAACGATACAGCCTTTCTTGTCAAGGAACCTCGTAGTCAGTCTGTGCTTGGTCTAAACTGACAAAAGTAAAAACCTGGCGAAAGTCAGTTTGGGCCTAGCCAACACTAAAGAAATATTAGTTCAGATTTTCGCAAAGGAACCATACAAGTGTCTAATCAGGACTTGCGAGGATCTTCAGAATTAAACCTTACCGTGCTAATATTTACTGTAGTCAAAGTAAGATCGGCAGGCTTAAAAGTTACATCTAACAACTGCCAAGCGATTTCCAAATATTTGTCGTCCCATTTACTGTGGGGCTGCATTGCTTTGAATTTATTGAGATTTTGTTATGGTCCAGCTTTTTTAGGTGTCCCATACCGTCCTAAGTTGCCATTATCTTGGACAGTAATTATATGAACGCATGCATATTTATTTTTATAGCAGCATAAGCACCTCTTAGAAGAACTTAATGCTTCGTTCAATGTTTTCGTGTGCACCTTCTTGTCTTTGATTTTACTACTCCGCTGCCTCTTCAACAGCGGGTTGGAAATAAAATTATAATTATTTCTTGAAGTTCAATGGGCACATCAAACTACCCCAATCCCACTCTGTAACAACCTAGGAACAATGCTTACCCCCTAGATCAGCAGCTTTTTCAACAGTTTCCTCTCTGTGATATTTGAAAGCGTTATTTTTTGGGACAGAACATGCTCAATTTACTAGCTTGGACAAAGATAAAAGTGATGTTTCTAATAATACTTAGTAGATCTTTATTTTATGCATAAATCAGCTTGTATAATTCGGATCTGAAAAGGTTATTTGTTTTTGAATGATTTTTGTTGGTTTGTTATTTTTTATAAGCTTATTGCATATTCTGGTACATTTTAAAAGCAAGTTAATCAAGCTTCACGACACTGTTCCAGAAAGAAAAACTTTTAATAGGCACTTTAAGCCATGGAACTTCTGATGAAACACTAAAACAATCAGGTAAACTGCATCTGCGGCTTGACTTTGGTGGCATCTCAAATATATCCTTTTCCATTAAGCATTGCTGGGAGTTTTTGAATTTCCTGCCACGATATCCCAGCTCCTAAGATTTGGATTGCCGAAATGCCAGAGAGGTAAAGACAAGGGATAACAAGAAAACGGCCGATTTTCGTAGCACCTTCTAAAGGAAGCCGGAAATGTTCATTTGTGAAGCATTTAATACAAAGTAAAGCATTAGAAGTGTCCATTGTGCTTTAAAGCTTGTCGTCTTACATGTTGCTTCAGTATTTTTCAAGGCTTTAATTACTACACCCACTGACGAGTAAAACCACAAGAAAATCAAATGAAGCTCTACATATTGTAACTGGTTACCAGAGTGGGTATTAAATGTGCCTCGGCTTGTAACCCCTGAGGATACCATGGTAGCTCTTCTCCTGTTACCACCAATTTCCCAGGCTTAACGAAGTAGATGTCATCATTGGGCTATCGCGAAAGGAAACTTGTTTTTTCCTCAGCGGAAGGTTATCGTATGATCCACTCTTATACCTGCGTGAATGAGGCATGTAATTTGGCGATTCTTGTGGTCCCTCACATTATGTTTATGATGCCTTCTCGAGTATAATTTCCTAAATCTGAAGAGAAGGACTTGGTTGTGAGATATTGTCCGACTTCCGGAGTAGACTCTTATCGTTGAGTTTTTTTGGTTGCTTGACAGAAAACGTCTGTGATTGTTGAAGGAGTGAGAGTCATCATTCATTGTTGAAATGACACCATATTCCCGTTCAGCGCTTTCTAGCGGATTAGTTTCTGTTAATCCCCCTATGCCTCACCATCAGCACTTGGATCAGACATGGTAAAATAGATCCACAAGCTAGTGAGTGGAAAATCTGTCATCTGTGTCCCAGGTTATGGAGGTTTTGCATACGTAAAGTGAAAGTGACCCACTACCCTATGAATCCGACTTTTTACTGTGTCTACGCAAGTGTTGGTTATGAGGCAATGGGGGACTACTAGAAACTAGTCCCATTGGAGTGCTGAACTGAAATGCTAATTGTCGAGTCATCGTGTTTGTCTCAACTATGCTGCTGTTTTTCCTGAATTATTCTGATAGGCTAATGAACGTCTTCGTGCTGTTCAGGGACTCTTTCGTAGATCACAAACAAAATTTAGAGATTAACGTTGATGGCTGATCTGCCCATCCGTCGGTCTGTGACCTTCAGCTATTTTAATGAAATTTACCACCTGAAATAGGGAGTAACTAAGGTTCAGTTCGCGGATTGGCTTTGTTGGAGGGGGGAGGGGAGTATATCTAACCAATTAATTGGAAAGCTTATGTCAACATAAAAAAACATATTGGATCAGCCGTTAGCTGACCACGTAATCAGAGCAACTGTATTAATTTGTAAATTTGACCGGATGTACATGTTGTTTGCCCTATAGATTGTTCGGGTTGACCTTTTTGACTAACGAAAGTGGTGAAGAGGTTGAAATTGACATATGCTTACATATTGCTATGAGCTCCCGGCTAGGAAAGTTTGTCCGGAATTCGAATAATCCGCATATACACGTCTATCGAAGATGCCGTCAATTTCCTTTCTTTTCCCTCTCTAAACCCGACCAAGGGAAGTCAAAACCCACCGCAGATTGGGGTCCCCACCGAAACCTTGGTCTTGTTCTCATCCTTGGGGTGGTCATTGTTTGTTTGGGTCATGATTGAGTTTTTGATTACCCTAAAGCGAGTCGTGATGTTGCTTAGTCTGAAGCTAAGACGGAATTCAATATAAAAAGACGAACTAAAAGGTCCGTCTTGGGTTACAACTTCTATGTCTTGCTCTAAGATGCACTCTTCCGAACTTTCCGATCTTGTGGATTTTGTGGATTTATGGATTTATTTTGTGGATTTATACTCCTGTATTCCTGCTTTGTAACAAGTAACAACCCAACTTCTTCCGATTCGCCTGATATGAACTGCAATGCTGTTGAAAACCCTGGCTATGGCGGCTGCCACCGAATCAGAATTTCAGAAACAACCCCCCACCCCAGAAAAAAAAAATCAGTTTTATAGGCTTTTCGCTCTGATCTATGTATTTTTTGTCCGACCCACGGGCACCCCCCCCCCCCCCCCCCCCCCCTCTAAATAAACTCCTGGATACTGGCCTGCGCGTGCGACATTTTTGTTTTGAGCGGGCTTCATTGTATTTGAGCTGACTATTTTTATTCAAGACCTCTCGCTTTGTTGTGCTTTTTTCTTTCTTTTTCTTGTTAATTTTATCTTACTTTTACATGCGTTGTGTTTCTTTCCGTCAAGTCTGTCTGTCTTTTTCTCTTTTATTGTGGTCATGGTAATAAAAAATTGAAGTATCCATTTTTTGTCGTTTTTTTTAAAGAAAAGTCAGATATTTTTTCAATCTCTTAAAGTGGCAGCCCCATGTCAGATACTTACGAGAATTCTAGAGAATCTGCCTAGAGAATCTCCCAGCTTTCCGTCACATATTACCCTTTTCTTAGATTTGTCCAGTTTCTTCTGACCGGTCTAGGGTGTGTAAAAAGCCAGGTTTCACTTCCAGACAATTAGATATATATTAATCTTCCGCACAGCCGAGAATAACTTTACCATGCACTGATGACGGCTGCTTTCGCTGTTACTTAAGATTTGGTCGTTTTTCTGATCCGAGTTTCCAAGAATAGAACCAAGTCTGATGGACTAAAAGGCCAGATACTATAGATTCATAAAACACCCAACAAAACTAAACAAGACATCTAAATCAAATTCACTTTCTGTCCTTTCCACACTCTTTGCCTTGTCGGTGTTCCATGTTTATGTATTGTGTTGTCTCAATCATAACATCGAGAAGCAAAATCTTGTCCATGAATGGTGTCCGGTCAATTCGTCACAGGACAAATCGTCATAGGACAGTTCGTCACAGACTATTCGTCACAGGACAATTTGCCTCATGGATATTTCGTCCCAAGGACAATTCTTCACAAGGACACTTCGTCATACGGACAGTTCGTCATTAGGAAAATTCGTCATACGGACATTTTGTCACAGAGAGCCTGTGCCTTATTTCAAGTTATGTTAAGAAATACTCGGTTACATTAAAATAGTATGGCTATATACTACATTAAAACAAATATTTATGAGCAATTTCCCGCGGATATTCAAGTACGTCAGTCTGACTAGACCAATACATGGTTTTCAGTCGCAGGTTAGTCTTCGTACTTCCACTTCTTGGATGGGTTCGGACACCCAGCAACAAATCCCCCAATACTCATTTTTAATTTGCCCTGCTCCTTTTGAAGAAAAAATATTGCCTCTATATACCACAATGCAAATATTTTTCAAGTTCACGTTTCAAGTTAAGTTTTTTATATTCAACATTGACAAATCAATAAATAAAAAACAACACTGTCGCGCTGGAGAAAAAACCTATGAGGGTTTGCATTCGCGCGAACTTCCACATAACTTCTTATCTACATGTATGAAAATAAACAAAATAAAATCCAATCTCTCTCACTCATCAATACTGAACTCCTCTCGCCCCGTTATTCCATCCCAACCTCACCTTACCCCCCTGCCCATCCTTACCTCCCTAGCCAACCCTTCCTCCCCTAACCACCCATAATAAAATTAAATAAAATAAAAAACATTTATGCCCCAGAAAATAAGCTTTTAATTTCTTTGTAAACTGAGGTAGGCTACGTGTTCCGCCGCCCTAATGCTCACTGGTAGTTCATTCCATACAGATGGACCCAGGTATTTCATTGAAAATGAAGACCGCGTACCGTGACCTAAATCCACTACTATATCATCACTATGCCTTTTTCCATAATTATGCAGGTAATATATAACACTAAGACTAATGATTAAATATCGGAGATCAGAGCCAGGGTTAAAAATAATGATTCAAATATTGATTCAAACAACCTCTTGTGAAGGGGTGGCACTTTTTATTTTGTCCAAACTACCATTGTTATAGCAAATATTCTATAATATGACGAACTGTCCTAGTGACGAATTATCCTAGTGACAAATTGTCCTGTGGCGAATAGTCCGTGGGACCAATTGTCATTTTACGAATTTTCCCTGTGACTAACTGTCCGTTTGACGAATTGTCTGTGACGAATTATCCTAGAATCCCATGAATAGAAACCAGTTTAATGGATTAATAGGCCAAATACTATAGACTGATAAAACACCCAACAAAACTAAGCAAGACACCTAAATCGAATTCACTTTCTGTCCTTTCCACACTATTTGCCTCGTCGGTGTTCCATGTTTATGTATTGTGTCTCAGTCATAACATCGACATGGAAAGTCTTCGGAGTAAATGTGCTTTTATCCAACAAGGTGTCATCGTCCAGGTCCGTGGATTCTAAAGATAACACGAGACCACATCAAACACACCCTCCCGCCTGTCTACAAATAAAATGTCCAGACGCAGGAAACGTTTTCGCAAAAAAATTGGCAGACGGCTTGATTTGCAAATTAGTAAACGGCCAGATCGGAAGTTATGCGAGCTTTTTTTTCTGAAAAGATCCGGTTGTGTCGCATACCTTTACCAATGTCTGAGTAGTTAGCTGTTTTATTTTCGTCCAGAAAAAAACTTTCTATATCCTCGATTTTTTGTGTCGTGCAATTCAATCCTCGACGATTCTCTCCGACGCCGATATTTGGGGTAAGGGATCAGAAACTTTCTTGTTTATTAAGACAACGATATTAGTTGAAAAAATAAAGAAGGGTATCGAATGGAATGGAGGCAAATAGGGCAAGAGGGCTTGTAACCCTTAGGAGAATAGAAATCCACAAAAGTTGCCAGGTACCAAGGCCGTATCCAGGGGGGGGGGAGGGGTTAGTTGGTTGACCCCCCCCCCCCCCCCCCCGAAACATACAAAAATACTCATTTGTATAGGCTTTTCCATCTGATCTATGTTTTTTGTGTGCGACCCGCAGGCAAACCCCCCCCCCCCCCCCCCCCCCCGAAATAAATTTCTAGATACGGGCCTGTCAGGTACTTTGGCTTTTTGCAAAGTTGTTTCCGAGTTTCCAAGAATAGAACCAAGTCTGATGGACTAAAAGGCCAGATACTATGGATTCATAAAACACCCAACAAAACTAAACAAGACATCTAAATCAAATCCACTTTCTGTCCTTTCCACACTCTTTGCCTTGTCGGTGTTCCATGTTTATGTATTGTGTTGTCTCAAAAACAATAGCCATTCATTTTACCTAGACAGATTACAGCTTTCTTTGAGCAAGTTATACTATCTTAGAGAACAAGACCAAAGGTTTCGATGGGATCCGAAAAGTTCAAATTTGATCCAGACAACTGGATCTTGTCTTCGCCAAATCCAGACTTCGCCAGAAAAATAAAGCTCAAAAACGAATTCAGCATGTCTCCTTACCCCTATATCCAACCTCTTATCAACTTCAAATTAAACTTTTACTTTTAACAAATTTTCCGGTTTCAGCCGGATTCCGAGCGATCTATACGTCCGGCGAGAAAATGATAGTCATATGCGAATTCAGCATGTCTACTTACCCGCAAATCGAACATCTTATCAAATTAAAATAAAACTTTTTATTTTAAACAAATCCTCCGGTTGTGACCGGATTCCGGCCGAACTAATGGTCCGGCGAGAAAATAATTTTCATATTCGGACTCAGCACGTTTCCTTGCCCCTAAATAGAACCTCCAATCAACTTCATATTACTTTTCACAGATTTTCCCGTTTTCGCCGGATTCCGGGTTAACTGTTTGTCCGGCGAGAAAATAAGTTTCATATTCGGATTCACCGTGTCTCCTTATTCCTAATTCGACTATTTCATTAGATTTAAAAAAATATTTTTTGTTTCCCTTAATTTCAAACCTCTCACCCACCCCTAAATATAGAGCTACATAGCCCATCTCCGAACTTGACCTGTGTTTTCACCTAAAGAGTCCTCATGCCAAGTTTGATCAAAATATCTCAACCCCTTCGACAGTTATCGTGCTAACAGACGGACGGACGGACGGACAGACGGACAACTTTTGCGATGTCATAGGTATCCCTCCACTTACGTTTTGGGATCCTAAAAATCTGTAATTAAAAACCTTCGGTACGGCGTTACGAATCCGGAAGAAGCAATCGTAGCGCAGATCACTCGTTATAATCTGTCAGTTGAGTCCCACCCCTGGGCCATGATTCTGCAACAGTAGTTGGTATATGCTGTTGGTTGTTGTGTTCGTTCTTTTTTGTTGTTGTCAGAGGAATTAGTGTTTTCCATTTCTTCTTTTTTGCTTTGTCTTTTGTTGTGCTCCATCTGTTTTTTTAATTGATGGGTAATAAATGCATTCATTCATAATTTCAACTGGAACTGTTTCTTTCTATCATCCTAAGAATTCCTCTCTAGCCATTTTATATCGATAACACTATCGTTTTATTTTCAACTAATATTGTTGTCTTAATAAAATCCCAGATATGAATGTCTGAGTGAGTTGTCGGGTAGTACTTTGGTCTTCGAGGTCTTTTGATCCAGAGGCAGTCGAGTCTAACAGCATTAGTTTCGTCTAAAATTGACTAAAGAGAACCATAATCTCAGATGGAAATGTTTTGTATATGCTCCAAAGAATTCCCAACCATCTAGCCATTTTTGCCTCAGTAATAAATAGGTCTTCAGATTCTTTTCAACCAATATATACATTATATATATTTTAGTTATAACCCGCCAAATACACAGGCTATAGCCAAGTAAACAAGAAAAAATAAGAAAACAACATAAGAATTTATGAACATTCAAAAATCATACAGAATATTTAACTATATTTTGTATCTTAATAAAAAAAAAAGACTAACATACATTTAAAGTAAACTGTCATAATCTCAAGTTGATTATTTTCTTTCCTAAAAGCTGCTCCCATCCTTCTGGCCATTTTTGTCTCCATAATACTAATAATGCTAATAAACCAGAAAATGTCTTATCTCTGATCCCAGATATCGGTGTCAGAGAGATTTGTCGGGTACTTTGGCTTTTCGCTCTTTTTGGGGTTAGAGGTGGTCGAGTCTGTGAATGAAGCTCTGTCTGGCTAATTCCGGCGTTCAGTAACCTGAAAGGCGCGCAAGCTTTTAAACGGGGTGCTTCCGTTTCTTGATGGTAAAAAATGGATCTGGGCGATGATGAACAGCTTGTCAGACGGTTATTCTGGACTTGTAGGTGTAGGTTGCATCCAATTTGGCGCGCGGACAAATTGCAGACAACGTGTGTCCGCACTTTTGCTCTGATAGAGCAGTGTAGAAGTAGACCTTCCAACGGTTTTACACCAAGTATCAAGGCTGAATCCGGGGGGGGGGAGTAGGGGGTTGAACCCCCCCCCCCGAAACATACAAATATAATGATTTTTATAGGCTTTTCCCTCTGATCTATGTGTTTTTTGTACTTTTTTGTCCGACTTGCAGGCAATAACTCCCCCGAAATAAATTTCTGGATACGGACCTGCCAATTATCATCTCGCTTCACTCTGGTTGGCCGATCTCTCAAATGTAGATGAGTGAGAATTCTCCTTTTTTTGTCGTGTTCTAATATAGCCTTAGATTGATTTCACATTCCCCCCACATACCAATGAACCAATAGTCCACTCCCACCCATCCACTGGATTTTGTGCCAGTGTTCAAGTTCAAATTTTTTAATTTTACACAAAAATACAAAAACATTATAAATTATGCCCCTTGTCTCTTTACGAACCTGTGACATTTGGCCACAAAAATCTGTGACATTTCACCGAATAAAACACTGTTGCATTCTGGCACCTACAAAACTTGGCCTTTTTTTTTTTTTTCTACCAATTGTTACGAGCACTTTTGCTTTTGATGAGATGTGTTTCCTTTCTTTTGGTTTTGCCGGTCGCAGAATTCTGACTCGCTTTCTTAGTCGAAAACCTGTGAAAAATCGCAGAATTCTGCGACCAGTGGCAACAGTGTTGAGGGCCCGATTGTGGCAGAGCGTAGAGCTTGACAGCTAGTGTTGACATGAGGATGGAGATACTATCTTGCTAATCTCAGCGACCAAGGGTCTGGCGGAAGTGACGATCTTAGGATGAATCGTAGTCAGTGGATTCCCCGATTTTTGCAGAAAATCTGGAACGAGTCCAAAGTCTGATTTGAGCACATAGGCTTAATACTCGCGTCTCTTACATTTGCCTATCACCGGAAGGGGAGGTTGTTGGCACACTGGCATATGTAGCGATTAGCAGGCATCCACACTAACTGATAAAATTCCATCCACAACACGGATTTGCAACTCTAGATAGTTAATTAACGGGTCTAATGCGGTATCATGACCTCCAGATGGAGGGTGGATGATGACACCCTGTGATTCCGTCAACTGTGAGAAAATGTTTGGTAGGCTTTAAAATTCCAAGTTAACTCTACACTGTCTTAACAAGAATTGCGGTTGACTGAGATACGCGAGAGTCGAAACTGCGCCCGAGAAGAAATTGATATGTGAATCTGATGATGGGCTCAGTGCTCTTTAAATAAACCCGCATGGGTAGGGATAGATTTGATTGTCTCTATGCGATTGCAAGATTCCAACTTTTGCTCCGAAATTCGGACATCACTGGTTTGCAATGGGCCTAGGCTGGGGTTTGTCGACTGTCCGGTCTACCTGAGCTCTCAAAGAGCTTTCATCAAACTAGGATGACCATAAAACTACTGACCAGTGGTAGACGTTTGCAAAACGGTTTTGGTCATCGTGGTATTTGAGATTCTAGGGCGTCTAGTCGCAGCCTAGAGCCATTTTCCACTGCTCTCGTGTAATCCCGTGTAAGGCTTTCGAAACTAAATCCAGCCTGCTACAGACTGACAAGCTTTTTCAAGAGTTCCAGGGCTTATTTGCTGCGCTATATTGACGTCCGAAGATCTGCTAATCAGAGATGACGTTTGGACAAATGTGATTGGTTAGCAGCTTTCTAAGTTGACTTCCAGAATATCAGAATGGACGTGGGCGGACAGTTGGGTTGTGGCAGTATCCAAGCTCTTTAAAACCCAGAGCAAAATAACTCTAGAGAGTAATGCGAAGACCTATCCTTCCCATGCATCAAAAATGGGCCTTCGTCGCAGCGCCGCCCAGCTCGCACTGCTTATGTGTGCAGTGGCGGACATAGAGAATTCTGTCAAGGCCAAGATGCGGTGCGAACATCGAAGATCAGATCAGAGCCATAGCTCGTTAACGATTGGTTGAGTTTCGTTAGGGATGTTCGTGTCCTCTAGAGGAGCTAGTGTCATTGCGATTTGACTGTTTTGCTCTGTTAAAATTATACCTGGCCTCCAGAAGTCAATATGAAGTTTGACCTCTTGGTTCTTGTTCTGAAATTTTTCCAAGTTCCGAGCTGAAAAAGCCTGCTGAAGTCCCTCGACACTATTCTGAGGTTTGATCTGCTGATTCACTGGTTGGAAATTCCTTCTTTACGACACCATTAGTCAACTTGTCAATCTTTCACTCAGCCGGGGTACAGCTGAAGCACAATTTTTTTCAGCTGCAAAATCTGGAAACGCATTGCGAGTCCCTAAAGAAACTTTTTCATTGGGTCGTAAAGTCCGTATCTCTAGTGCGGTTCAGCTGTTTAATGGTGCCGTATCAAAATAGGCTGAATTTTTATCTTAAACATTTCTCATGCCGAAATACCGATGTCGAATCTCAAATCAACTTGAGTAGTTTTGCCAGACGACGTCAAACAGCAGGAACGAATTCAGGATGACTAGATTAAAAACGGCTTGAAATCGGGTCTACTCCCTTTCCATTTTCAGACATACCTTGCTCAAAAATAGCTACGGAGGTTTATACAGCAATAAAAAGCTTTTATTCTTACTTGGTATCAGCATCTCTTAGTCCAAACTATCCAGACAACGATACTTGCTTCGGGTAATCGGTTCCTCTGGTGCTTTCGGAGCCACTTTGGCGGACTTAACTGTAAAAAGTTTCTCCGAATAAGGATGCAGTATTTGCTACTGGGATTAATCTTTTCTCTATTGGGATAAACTTAATTCGAATTAATAATCTTACCTCAATAAAGACAAGATTAACCCCAGTAGCAAATACTGCAAGATTTTTTTTACAGTGTTGGTCTCGTTAGATCTACAGACAACAAACTTGATGTTCAATCACCATCCTTGTTGCTTGTTTTTTTCTACCTTTTTGGGATCCCAAAACATAAGTGGAGAGATGCCTATGACTTCGTAAAATTTGTCCGTCCGTCCGTCTGTCAGCGCGATAACTCTCGAAGGGAATTAGGTATTTTGATGAAACTTGGTGAGGATTCTTAGGTCAAGGGACAGGTCGAGTTCATCGGTGGGCTGTGAACTTTTAGCACATTTAGCCCTATATTTAGGGGAGGGGGTTGAAATTAAGAGGCGGACAGAATTTTCTTTAACAGCCAATGGTAAGAAGACATGCTGAATAGGTATGTGAAAATCATTATCTCGCTGGACAAGTAGTACGCCCAGAATCCGGCCAAGACCGGAAAATTTGTTAAAAGTAAGTTTTATTAGAAGATGATTAGGATGTTCGATTTAGGAGTAAGAAGGCGTGCTGAATATGTGTATGTGAATCATTGTCTACACGGACAGTTCGCCCGGATTCCTGCTTAAACCGGAAAATTTGTTGTAAGTAAAAGTTTTTGACGGTGCAAAACGGATAAGTCAGCTACATTTTGTTAGAGCTATATTTCGCCCCTTCTTGCCGTGTCCAGAATGACATATCAGTACCAGCTGTAAATCCACCAATTTCGGAGAAGAAGTTCAGAAAGTTAGATTTTTCAGGAAGGATCTTTTAACTGTTTTTGCACAAGTTCATTTTCCAGTTTGAGCGGCATGAGCCTGAGCCGGACCCTTGCCAAGAAGGGCCGAAATATAGCTCTAATAATGTAGCTGACTTATCCGTTTTGCACCGCCAAATATGATTCACAGTTAGCCTAGGCTAAAGGAATAGTAGTAAAACTTTTATCTGAAGTTGATTAGAGGTTCAATGTAAGGTAATTATTTTCTCGCCGAACAAACAGTTCGCCCCGACCTGAAAATTTGTTATAAGTTAAAGTGTTATGTGAAGTTGATTAGAGGTTCGATATAGGGGTAAGGAGATATGCCGAATTCGTTTTTGAGCTTTAGTTTTTGCCGGGCAAGTAGTTTGCCCGTAATCCATCCGAAACCGGAAATTTTGCATACGTTCGGTAGGAAGTTTTGATCAATTTCGTCAAAGTAAGCATGACGTGTAGGGGTAAAGACACATGCTGAATCCATATCTGAACTTGATTGAAATATTGAATCTTAGGTATCCCGTCGAAATCTTTGGTCGTGTTTTGTTTTTGAACCTACTTGGTCTTTAGTTCAATGAGAAATAGAAAATGAAAATAGTCTCGAAGCCCCAATTAGGTTAGGATTACAAATATTTAGCCCAGTCAGTTGGCTGTCAGTTCAGACGGGTCGAACATGGTTTTTGTTAAATTCATGATGAATGAGTGGATTAATTATCAGTATTAGAGAAAAAGCCATACATGTCCACATCAACAACATATAACAAGCTTGATTTGTTACTCTTTAACTGGCCAAACAGTCGTGAAGAAAAAAGCTAGTTCCTACTCTAAAAGTGAAACAACCACCTGAAAAAAGAGAATATATTTATAATCAAACTTAAACTAGCAAACATTGTACTACACTCAACCGGGGGCGTCACGTATGGGGGGGGGGGGGAACGCCCCCCTAACAATGAAGCCAGTCGGTAAAAAAAACAACCGAGTTGGGCGGGAGGCGCAGCGATTTTTCGTAAAAAAATCATTTTTTTTCTTGGAAACAGTCAGTTTCTCGTAAAATCTTTGATTTTTTCTTTCAATCAGTGTTTTTTTTCTGAAAATCAGTCGTTTTCGTCAAAACAGTAGTTTTTTCTTAAAACAGTAGGCTTGTGACCAGCCAGTCGGTTAATACCTTGCCCCCCACAAATTTTTGGCAAGTAACGCCACTGTCACAGCAATTAAACCTACTACCTTCTTCACTGAATCAATCTCATTGGAGAATTGATTTGCTGGCGCGTTCTAAGGTTCTAGCATTATTTATCTTATTTATTTGTTTATGACCCACTTTTTGCGTAACAGCGGAGTATGAATAAAATACAAAAGTAAAATATACATATTAAAACACTTAAACAAAACAATGTAAATAAACACGATGGATTATCTCGTGTTAGTAGTTAGCTAAACTGTGGTCTTATCTCACAAATAACCCGTCTTGTCACTTCCGATTGACGGAGTGGGCGAACTCTTGGTAGAGTCACGACACGACAACATGTAATGTTTGTTCTTGCAGCAATCTCGGCAGCAGTTTGAAATATTTTGACAGAAAGTCTGATCCTGATATATGATCTTAGGAGTTCTTTTCACAAACTACACAGCCGGGCACTGTAGTACGCCTATAAACTAAATTATCTCGCGTTCTATTAGTGCGGTTCAAAATGTACACTGCTGGCCGGACACCGACGCGTCGAATTTGAATTGTAATAATAGCGTGGTTTGCGATGGCAAATGATAAGATAAGATAGATAAGATTTATTCCACTAAAAGCACAGAGGCAATGGGAAAAAAATAAACACAAACAAAAATAAAAAACACAAACCAAATAAATGCTAACTATTTTACATATTCCTTTACAGGAATCTTTCTCTGTGGTTCATCGAGACCGAAAGGAATCTTCCCAATCACCAAATATTTTACTTCCCATTACTTTTACCAACCAATCCTCCCCCCCAAAAAGTGAAGCTCAGGTAATGAGCAATTCCAGATGCACTTCCAGACTTCAGTCATTTCCGAAGACCCCTGTAAATAGATCTATTTTTCGGCAGTCGTTTGACTTGTTGCTAAATATTTCAAGGAAAGTGGTACAAGTACATGGAGGTACCATAAACAGTAAAGAGAATTTCATTCGCTAAAGATCGAGTATATAAATAACGAGCAACGAAGTACCTGATTTTCATCGAGTCTTCAAGCCTATTTGAGCAAATAAGTTCTGGGTAACTAGACCTTCGTATCTCAGCCCTATTTGGTTCACTTAAACTAGAAATTCGAAGCTTTCGTGTACCTCAGCCAGAGGCGTTTCTAGCCAAAATCTTTGGGGGGGGGGGGAGGACAAGGCATTTACCGACTGGCTGGTAATTCTTACCGACTTTTTCTGCAGAAAAACGACTGTTTTCAACAATAAAAATTAAATTTGAAAAAAAAATCGGCGGATTTTCCAAAAAATCCACTGATTCAGAAAAAACGACTATTTTTACGAAAAATCCACCAACTTTCAGAAAAACCGACTGTTTTCATGAAAAAAAATCAACTGTTTTGACGAAAAAATCGCGGCGCATCGCGCCGAATCGGTATTTTTTTTACCGACTGGTAGACGGGTTTGGGGGGAGCGCCCCCCCCCCAGTCGCGACGCCTCTGACCTCAGCCGCTCTAAACGAGAGCCTGCTTCATCCGTAGAACTGTTAGCAATTAAAAAAATTAGACGAGCTCTTTTTTCATCGTCCCGTTGGACGTCATCAAACCTGCCCTACTAGGTGCCCTCTTTGTTACATCTGTTCCACCTTCATCATTTTCTTTGCGTTTGTTCGGGTTTGTCGGCTATCCATCCCAAACCGTTCAAAGTCCCGGTCTATGCTTTTGTGTCTGAACTAACAATGGGGAAAACATGCCACCGTGTAATTTACCACTCTCAGCAAATCAAATTTCAAAAGGCAAGAGACACCTTCTGTCAATGAAAAGATCGTTATCGTCTGCCAGGAGATTCAGCCGAGGATGCCCCCCATGCGGTTGCCATTGTAAACGGGGCATGTCTTGGCGTCTTGCCATCCAGAGGGTTGCCGTGCGAGAATTTGACGGACCCTTTCAGGATGTCCACCATGAAGGTTGGCAATCGGACACGAGATCAGTGTCTTGATTAGGCTTCACGAGGGCCCTGGGTCCAGTCAAGTATTACTTGACTCGCGGGGTGATAAGCTGTCTAGCTTACTATCCCCTGTCATTCAGACATGGTAAGGTTCGATCTCTGTATCGCACTTGCTGACGTCTGTCTGAACATTACAGGAGTTGACGATCTCTGCTGATCGTTTCTTAGTTTCAGTTTTGGTTTGCAGCTCCAGAGTTTATGTTTATGATCTGTGTTGCACCAGTTGGGTTTCATATGACAGTCGGTCTTGGTCTTTACTTCAATGTTCGGTTTTGGTTTGTAGTTAATCGGTTAGCACTAAACCGCGTTTCAAAAAGTCTGGAACGACTCCTTGATCTCTGTGCCAGATCGTTGGAGAAAAAGACATTTAAACGTGCAACATGCATTGATTCAGTTCCTCGAATTAGTCGAATGCTTTCCCTGCAGACTGTTTGTGCGCTCTTGCCTGTTCCTTGGCTCGCAGGGTTAAGCAAAATGTCTACAGAATGCTAGACTTGTTCGTAAGTCGGCGTGGACAAAAACGACTTGAACTTCTAACGGCGTCAAATCTTCAAACCAGCTACACAATGCTCCTCGCTTTCATCCTGAAATCCTACTCTCCTTCTTTACCGTTTCTTGTTTTCTTTTATTTGTTCTCACTTTTATGATTAAGTTTCGCAGGGCCGAATCCAGGGGGGGGGGGGTTCACCCCCCCCCCCGAAACATGAAAAAATAATCAATTTGTATAGGTATTTCCCTCTAATCTATGTCTTTTTTGTACTTTTTTGTCCGACCGGCAGGCACCCCCCCCCCCCCCCGAAATAAATTCCTGGATACGGGCCTGGTTGAAACCGCAGGTTATTTCTTATGTTCCTCTCCTCTTCTCATTTTTCCTTTCTTGATATATTAAGTTAGATGATTATGTTTTTTTTTGTCTTTTTTATAGTAAAATGAAACTGAAACTTATCTTCCGCACAGCCTTGACCGAGTTCGTAAATCCTTCTTAGACCTTCTCCTTTTTAGCTATCGGCTTTCTGAGAAAAATTAAAATATAAAGAATTAAAACCACTACAATGCAAATAAGATTTACTCTTGAAATAATTTTTATTATGTTTATGGGGAGTACGGGTGTAATCTGTGCATCAAAGATTAGAAAATGAAAGTTAGCTTAATTTAGCTTACCTCTTTATTATTTTTAAAAGAGCGCTCGTTGGGACCCTTCGGTGACTGCCTACGCGGTTTTCGCCTGCAGGGGCCATAGACCCCTCCTAAATAAAAACCGTCAGAACTAGGTTCAGTCAGTAATTACGCAAAATCCATTATAAGATGAGATAAGATTTATTCCAAAAAGTTCATATGGCCATGGGAACAATAAAACAACAACAACACTATAAGCTCATCTTCTATTTACAAACATGTTCATTGTGATTTATGATCCCCTTAAGGAACATTCCTAACTTTTTAAATCCCTACAACTTTTACTCCCCAGTATTTGTTTAAAGTATTCCCTCCTCCGCACCATTTTCCCGAATATTTCCGTCCTTAGGTCTTTTACTTCACTGCACTCGCCCAGTACTTGAAAAATGTGGTCATTGTTGTTCCCACGCATCGGACAAGGGCCACATAACCAGAGTCACCATTTAACGAAAATCTAGGGGGGGGGGGGGCAGAGAAGTCATTCCGGATCATTCACCGATATAGAAAGGTCAAAGTTTGGTGAAAGACTTTGTTAAAATCCACTTTGAGTGACTTTCTGTCATGTTGTCATTCACTTTGTCTGTTAAAGATTTTATAATTATTTCATGCGCAGGGGGTTTGGGGGGGGGGGGGGGGGGGGGTGATAAATGACACCTCTGACGTTGACCTTACCCATAGTTTTTTCTTCGTAATCCTGATATTTCCCAAGGGAATCCCCACATTAAAGTCTCCTTGGCTGCGGCATGAAACATCTAGTCCAGGGACTCGAGAAAATCTTTCGATTTGTATCCAGTCATGAGAACCTGAAGTATTTACTTTAGCAGTCCAAGGGCTGGTCTCGTCAATGGTTTTTAAAAGGAATTCAATTATTGGAACTCAAGGAATTCAAATGTTCATAACTTGACCAGAACTGCACATAGGACGGTGAAATTCCTTGTAGATGTAGACCGTAGGGCTGAGAAATTGCTTTGAAAGTTGCACCTCCCCCACCCACCACGTTCATGGGCAACTGGGCCCAGACTGCCCAGGAGTAAAGTTCGTTACCGGTGACAGGAATCAACAGGTTATGAAGTTCAGACTTGGTCCACTGGTGGATATTGGAGTCTAGTTGTGCATTTTGGGGGTCTCACCCCCCACCCCAACACGGTTCAGGGGCAAATGGCCCAGATTGCCAAGTGAATATAATGTTCATAACTTGACCAGAACTGGACTTAGGACGATGAAATTCCTTGTACATGAAGATCGTAGGGCTGGGAAATTGCTTTGAAAGTGGCAGCTCCCCCACCCGCCATGTTCATGGGCAGCTAGGCCCAGATTTCCATGAGTTAAGTTCTTCCATGACAGGTCTCAAGTCAAACTATTGTATATTTGGGGAGAAATATCTATGGATGAGGATTTGGTGTAACAGCAACAAATAAGACGACACGACGTACTTTAATCTTTAATGAACAGTTGGAAACTGGACTGTTTTGTCATATGATCCATGATATGCCGTTCTTAATGAATTGTGACAAAGGGGCCGCATTAGGCTGCTACGGTTAGGTTTATTACACTCGTTATTACCTTGCTAATGGAAAAGAGGTTCAAAGGGTGGGACTGGCTGACAGACCATTCAGTGTTCGAACAAATACTATTTGTGAAAGATCTTCAACATTTCTTTGGATTTATACTGGCGGTTTGTTTACATTTAAAGTTTTTAAAGTCGGATGATTACAAGGTTATTTCAATACTTGTTTTATTATTGGGGAAGAGAAATGTCTTAGTTCTAAAGCTGTCTGTATATAAAATGTGATAAACATTTTACTTTTACACTCTAAGTCTGAGTGCTTGCGCACTTGTTTTCAGAACCGTGGAAAAGGGGATTTGACAATACGTTCACGAGATCGCAATTCCTCTGAATGTTCCGACAGCTGGAAACGACTACTGGCTGTTTGGGCTCCTGTAAACTTCTCGAATGTTTCTTACTCCTTAGATGACTGGTGAGAAAAAAAGGTCATTGCAGATTTGAGGAATATGAGGTGGATATTTTTACTGTAGATGAAGGGCATACAAGGGTAGCCCACTCTCACTTTTAGCGTGCACCAACCGGTGCTGGCACCGACAGCCACGTGTTACACAAATAAAATCAGCATGTCTAGAAGCTGGAATCGCCTAATTTGTGGCCAGCACCGGTCCCGGCATCGCTGGTTTCTGTCGGGAAAGTGGGTACAGACGTTGCCGGGAGTGAGTAGCCCCTCGAGAGTATACATGAGCTTATAAACACTGATAGGTCGGATTCAGGTAGTGATTTTGGATACATGGGATGCCACTGTCAAATATGAAATGGCGTCGCTGTCAATGTGTGAAGGAGAACGAAGTTGTGGAACTCAACAGTCTGCCAGATCCTGTCGCCAGTGAGAGCTGCATAGCTTGTGTCCTGATCCAAGTAAGAAGCAAGTACATGGTTGCCATTGGAAGACTCTCTTTTTGCTAGGAATTTGTAACTTCCACATCGGGAAGGCAATAAATTCCTGTTATTGAAGAATGGGCCTTAAAGGTGGTCTCAAAATATGCCGTTTCTGCTTTAAAAAAAAAAACTTAATCTCTATTTTGACACCTGCGACTGTTTCGGCCACCAAAGTAGCACACCATTATGACAAAAACTGGGAGTACATTCGCTTCCTTCAGTTGTTAATTGCCGAGTCTTTAACCCCATTCCTCAGTGCTTGTCACTCATTTTGAACGATTAACGGGATTTTCCGAATCCTAAATTCTCTTCGTGAGTAGTAAAAATCCTCTGTGAATAACTGCTATGGCAACTGCATACTTTTAATTTTTGTATGTTAACTTGTAAACGTCTCTGTTTGCTAAATTTTGGATATCTTTTTTGTATTTGTTGGAGCACAACGGATGATGGATTTTAGTGAACCAAGAGCTGAAGAATTAAGAAGTCCATGGTTGTAAAGGGACTTTATCATGCGCCTAGAAAAGGATTTCGTCTTTCAATTCAATTCATTTATTTGTATCCGCCAAAGCTGGCGAGTAGAAAAAAATATAATAAATTCAAACAATCGGTCTACAAACTAGTAACTAGACCATATACTTTCATAAAAACTCTACGTCATTTAAAAAACAATTAGCCTACACTATCCTAAATGAAGTCTACCTAACACTTTAACCAAAATACAATCAACGCAACGCATCGGACAAAGTCTAAATCGGTCTCTGTATTTGGTCTTTCTGTCCTTTTGTCTTTGAAAAATCAGCACCTCAGTCATCGTTGTCAACGGGAGGGAATCAGAAGTGTAGGCAACAGTGGTCATTAGTGTAATCAGAGCTAGGCACATACAAATAAGGAGGATTTCTACTAAATCGCCTGTTGTCTGTCGGCCTGTTGTTTAGAAAATCAGCACTTCAGTCGTCGTTGTCAACTGAAGGAAATTGAATTGTCATGAGTCGACGCGCTTAGTTCCGGGTGGCGTGAATCTCTTCCGATCCGAGTCCCTCTTCACAGCAGCTGTGTTTACGTCAGTCATCCGGTCTGATTGCTTAAGTCATCTCTAATTATGCAGGGGCATGTGTGCGCTGTCTTGAGCACGTTGCTTGTATGGTCTCGATTACGAACCGTTAGAAATTGGGAACACATTGGAAGAGCATGGGTCTTCCAACCCCCCCTGTACAGGCGTATTCTCGCCGTTCCCCGGGTACTCCACTTGAGAAGTCCCCGCGTTTTTTTTTGTCCCAGGGAGTCACTCCCCGTATCCCCCCCCCCACGGACGGGGAATGCTCCGATTATCACCATCATCATAAAAAAAGGACTAACTTTTTCGGCGGGGAATCAAATTTTGCTAGTGCTGGTGCCATGTAAAATTAATTAACAACAATCAGAATAAACAAAACCAAAAACAGAGTGGATCCAGACTAATTTCGTCAACTACACATTCTTTTTTTCGAACAAAATCCATTTTGAAAGTATTTCCCGTGTTCTCGCTGTTTCTGTACCTGGAGTCCGCGTGGAGTGACTCCCTCCATTCTCGCCGTTCCCTTCGATTCCCCGAGTAGTCCTCATGGAACGGCGAGAATACGCCTATGGTTAGAACTAAACTGGAACCTCATCGCTTTTGAATTCTATATTTCGCTCTTAATTTATGAAAATGGCATATGCTTTCTTAGGTAACGGCGAGAATACGCCTTACACCATATACAATGAAAAGTTGCGAAATGGTAAACATGGTGTTCCGCACACTCTCTGTGGCTGTGTTCCTACCTCCTAACAGTTCGCTGCGCCAATCTGTTGTCGTTCCCTGCTAAAACTTAGTTGCTGCAGAAAATATTCCAACCATTTACAAGTTAATTTAACATTTATGCATCATAGCTTATAAACATAGTTTAATAATTTACATTTTACCTACCATGATTTCCATGAAAATGATGAATAGCGTGGGTTGCGAAGCGTG
This sequence comes from Branchinecta lynchi, assembly GCA_023053575.1. NCBI lineage: Eukaryota > Metazoa > Arthropoda > Branchiopoda > Anostraca > Branchinectidae > Branchinecta > Branchinecta lynchi. The sequence goes on from JAKZAP010000003.1 coordinate 30,884,263, forward strand.
TCAGTAGTACTGGTTTGCTTGACTGGCTACTTATAACACGGGAATTAGCATATTCGAATTAATTACCACCTTTTTTCAATTTTTCGCCCACAGAGTCAACCATTGCTGTCTGTAGATTTTGCGGTCAGACTCGATCAAAGTCGTTTTTATTCGCCTTATTCCGGTTTGCTTATTATTGTTCGCCATATTAGCGGATTAACTTTTGAAAGTCCATGTTGTCTCGTTATCAACGCTTGTGACCGAAACATAATAAAATATGATAAATATTCTTTGAGCCCAAGCTGATATAATGGATCCGTAAGGGAACGAGAAGATTATCACAGCTTTCACTTTTTACCAGGCCCGTATCAGGAATTTATTTCGGGGGGGGGGGAGGGGGGTGCCTGCTGGTCGGTCAAAAAAGTACAAAAACACACATAGATCAGAGGGAAAGCCTATGGAAATTATTATTTATGTATGTTATTGGAGGGGGATCAACCCCCTACCCCCCCCCCCTGGATACGGCCTTGCTTTCTGCTCATAGACAGTGAAAACTTTCATTGCTTGGAAAGCAGATTACAGATTTTACAGTCACCAACTTGTGGATGGGGCCGAGCTATGCTAGCTCGTATCCCTGCCGATACCCACTCATCGTCATATATTGTTCTTCAAAAGGGTTTCTTTTTTAATTTGATTTTTTGCGCCGTCAATTTGGAATCTGCTACCGTTAGATATCCGGAATTCAAATAACCTCATTTCCTTCAAGCGAGCAGCGAAAGGTCATTACAGGAAAATTGTTTAGTGTTATCCTCCTTTAGACCTCCCCCCCCCCCGTTTTTCTTTTCTTTTGTTTTCTTTCTTTCTCGTTCCTTCTTTCCCTTATTTTTTCTCTGCTTTTATTTAAAGTTGAAACCATAGGTTACTTTTTTTCCTCCCCTCCCTTTTTCTTTAAATAGAATATTCAGTTAGTTGTTTCTGTTTGGTATTTAAGTTAATATCGGTTATTTCCCTGCCATAGCCAAGCACTACATTAGTGCTTTCCTGTTGTTTTTTTTTCTCTTTAAATATAGTCCAATGAAACTGAAACTGAACTGGAACTATGAAGCGTTTTTTAAATTAAAAGACTTGTCTTACCTACAATATTAACGCAGCCTACTTCCGTAATCACTCCATATATTAAATATTCTTTGAGCGCCCAAGCTGACTTTGAAACATATATTCAAATAATGTATACAACGGATACGGCAGCTACGATTCTTCATCAGCGATATTTCGGCCCTAGAATCGTAGCTGACGTATCCGTTGTATATATTTTTTGAATATACTCCATATATTTCTAACTCCGGTGACCCAAATTCCGTAATTTCGTATTCTAACCCCTCTAATGGAACCACGCTGATTTTCGTACTTGCCGTGTTTGATACCTTTGATGTGTAACACACATTCGACGGTTGTCTGCGAGAAGCTTTTCCATCAGAAAAAACGGTTATTTAAATTGTTTCCCTGTTTTCGCTACGAGTCGACGGGTTTCGGAAAAGGCTTAAAACAGCCAAAACCGTCAGGAAAACCATCAGGATCGGGAGGACTGGAATTTATGCCCGTATTTTTGGCACCATCATCACTTCCATATGGAAAAGCTGAAAAATTTTCAACTTGACGATGAAAGTGTAAGAAATCCCGGCCAGGAAATCCTGATCATGTGTTCGCACTATTAAGCAGTATCTTCTGAAAGTTGAATTTCTAGGGATGAAACCCGACAGTTTAATTAAATTCGTTTCTTCGTTTGTCCGGTATCCACAGATAACCGATTTCATCGAATGAACTTATTCTTCCGGATTTGTTACACCCTTCTATGACTGTCCACCTACACTGTACAAATTTGTTTGCAGTATTTGCTACTGGGATTAATCTTATCTTTATTGACATAAGATTATCCCCAATTAGGATTAATTTTATCCCAATAAAGATAAGATAGTAGCAAATACTGCATCCGGATTAAGAGAAACTTTTTAAAGTGTAGGCTTGAAGTATTTAGCAACCACATAAGTAAGCCATTGCCAAAAAATCAGTTTCCTACTTTTTTTTCTTTGCTTTCTTCCTTCATTTCTTTTTCTTCGTCCTCTTTCAGTTTTCTTGTCTTTTTTGAAAAAGTATGTAACAATTAATGTAAAGTTTTTTTTTTTTTTTTTTACTGCCCCCACAGGCCCATTCTGGGTTTCCTGCAGTCAGAAGTATCAGCTACATGTATAAAGGATGTGAAGAGGGTTACAAAAGGTGTGTTCATGTAGTTAAAGCACAACTCTTACGAGAAGTGACCTTTTCCCTACGAAGTTAATCAGAAAAAATGAAAATACCATTACTTTCCACCTAAAACTAGCGATTCTCTTGATAACGCTTGTCGACTACATCCAGTCTTCATGCTCTCCGACGCGGCGGCTGGGCGCAAACAATTTGAAAACTGAAGGTGCCTTGTTTAAAAGTGGGAAAACTAAGCAAATAAAAGAAGTAATAAACAGAAGATTATCACATCCTTATGTGTGAAAGAGCTGTCAACGGACGTTGAAGATTCCGGCAAACTTTTCGTTGGGTGACGGGAAAACTCGGCAAGGCCGAAAAAGCGCTAAGAATTCGTATTTACGAAATGAAACAATGGAGAAAGGTGAGGATTTTAGAAGCTTATGATTCCATATGGGAGCTAAATATATTATAAAATGCAGAATAAGGAAGAGGGGTCCTTTAAGCATGTAAAAGTTGGTTTGTGTAATTAAGAGTATTAAACTAAAAACTCCCCAGGAAGGGGCGCCTCTCCGTCCTAGTTTTCTGATATCGGCTCCTCTGCACATTATATTTTGTTACAAAGCGTGTCCTTTGTCTTCAAGACAAATCTATAACATAAAGACCGCAAAATAATTAGATTCATCTGTGTTTCTCACGTCCCGTCCCGACACTCCATTTGTCCTATGATGAGTTCTGCTCTGTCGTCTGTCCCGCTCCCATTCCCCACCCGCAGGAAGCTCTGAACTTTGACACTGTTCGATTAACCTTACAACCCCTAAAGACTAATTTGCAATATAAGGCATTCACCCTCCTGTGGTCGGGCATCTTATCTTTTGGGTTAATGATGCCGATGGTTTAGAAAATCGGAAATGGGGGTGTTGGGTGGGCCAAGCCATTGGCTGAAGCCCTGAAATAAATTTCCTCGTAGATTTCGAAGCCTGAGGATTTCAGTCGCACTCAGAGCTTGGTCACACTGGGCTCAAAGGGCAGCTTGGGGATAATGAGCAGGGTACAGTTAGGGGCCAATTAGGGTTCCTGTAACATAATTACACACGCTTTTTTGCTCTAATTGATCTCATGAATTTAAAACGACAACATTCAGAATTAGTTGTATCTTGTTCTTTTTCTTTTTTCTACCATTGCAACCCAAAAGCCTGGAAATGAGCCCGATGTGACCAAGCTTTCGGACCCTATGCTTTTGCGGTTCAGGGTACCTTTTGAGTTTGCCTTAGAAACAGTCAAGTGGTCATGTTTCACTCTCGTTAGCTGCTTGCCACGCCTGTATGATCTTGTTTGTAGAAGAAAAACAATTAGAGGAAGAAAGAAACAAAAACTTCTCGCTTAAAATCTCAGAGGGATTTTCTCCGTAGATGCCCGAAACTTTCTGATTTAAGGAAAATTTACCTAGAGGGTGTGATTTTATTTTGAGCAATATTAACCCTACCGCTATTACTCGAGTGGGAGTGTACATAGATAAATCTTTAGAGTTAGGAAGGAGTCTGATTGTTTAAGTTATATTTTTGTTTTTGTTTGTTTGTGTATATGGCCCGTGGGCTTTTGAAATACACCGATCTATCTATCTATTTGATAGTGCAAAACGGGATGTTTTTTTTTTTTTTTTTTTTTTTACTCAGAGGGGTAATTAGCTGATCAAGAAAGAAACCGAAAATCTCGCTTTTATTCCTTTTTTTACGAATGTTCAGCTTGGCTTCAAACCTTACAAATTGAGAAAACAATTTTTTTCACTTTTGTGAATGTCGTTCCGATTTTTCCGTTCTGTCCATGTTATTTTTGTCTGTAGTAGATAATTTGTCCTTTTCCCTATGTATATGGCTGTGGCTGAAGTAAATAAATAAATCATCTTGTGCATTTACGGCCTACTCCATTATTGAAAGCTCGGTGAATTTTTTTGTTTTACTGCACTATTTTCTTTTTCTTGTCCAATTCGTAAAGAAAGTCTCCAAGAGTGAAGGCCTTGATGAAGTGAAAGAAAAATAACTTTCTTATATCTTTTCTTTTATAGCCGTCATTTGACAAATCTCTACTATTCGGCTGTTATTTTTCTTTGAGCGTGTTCCACCCTACTAACCGTAGTTACTACGCATGACGTCACAAATTCTGGCTTTTTGCCGTCAAGGCTGGAACGATCTTTCTATTTTTCAGCGGGATATCATGCCACGGGCGAATCCGACCAATCACGTTACAGAGATGCGTGGTTACTACGCTTACCACGCTCCCGAGCATGGTAAGCAAATAGTTACTATTCCAAGAAGGTTGGAACGGTAAGCGTAGTAACTTTTCGTGGGGATGGAACGGAAATAGTAACTAATAGTTACTATTGGTGCGAGGGTGGAACACGCTCTTTATTTTCGAACGTATATCAAGTAAAGAGACTTTATAATATTTTTTTTTGTAACTAACATGTTTCGAAGAATGGGTAATATGTAAACCGTACATACAACTCTTTATCTGCTAGCTGTCAACCGAATTCTTCCGTCGACGTCCCTTCACAAAATCCTGCAAAGATAACTTGACAAATACTGCTCTTGCCTCCGTATGTTTAAATCGTACAGTTCACAATTACAACCGTATAGATCGGAACATTGTCTTTTCCTTGCCATCTTCAGACAAATTGTCTGAACTACATATTATACTCATGTCGTCATACTCGCCATTATGGGCAGTCAGAAAAGTGATTCTTCATTGTCTTTTCCTTGCCATCTTCAGACAAATTGTCTGAACTACATATTATACTCAAGTCGCCATACTCGCCATTATGGGCAGTCAGAAAAGTGATTATTTATTTTTTGTCTGTCATGAGTTAGGCCGACTATCATTTAGATTGTGTCTTTCCGGATGTATTTATTTATGTTGTTTAATTATTTTCAGGCTATGCCTAGTCTTCTTGTGCGTGCTACTAGTTCCAGTGGTACTTGGAAACAGAGTAAGTTTTTGTTTTTTACTAAGAGACTTCTTTTTTAGCGATTTATTTGTTCTAATTCCCCATATCCTGCTAATTCTTCTACCCGATTTTTACGTAGTTTCATTCCATCATTTATTTCTAGTAATTTCTTGTAAGTGTATTAGTTAATTTGTTTCTTGTGTGTATGTGTATTTTGTAAATTTGTATTCCTTTTCTAGCTTTTAGCTATTCGGATTAAACTTGATTGATTGATTGATCGATTGATTGATTAATCATTCAGTAATCGCTGTGCTCGAGGTGAAGCAGACCTGGGCTTGGGAAGTTATATACTGCCTTTTCCTCACCGTATGTTACCTTCCTTGCTGGATAACATACTAACTCAGAAGAAAGGACCTTCGACGCATACGCTCGACATACTTCAGATATCTGAGATTTCTTCTCTACCTACCCCGGCGAAAACACAGAGCCGCTTCCTGATCCGCGTTTGTTAATTTCCGACCCATTGTTGACGCTTGAAGCCCTCTCCTCTAATTTGTGTTCTACGATTGGAAAATTACCTGTCCACGATCCCATCAACGTGATTTTAAATTAGTGAACCTTTACTGAAAATATTTGTTGAGTTTTTTTGCGATTTTTTTATATTTTTTTACCTTTTTTTACTGCACTTACGCCCTTGGGCAGTGCGTCATAAATTCATTCATTCATTCATTCAGTGGCACCCGTAGGCAATTTTGGGAATATTGGAGGCATGTCTGTCGGTCTGTCTATACCCGTGTCCCTGTCCTGCTAGTTTTGTCGCTTCCACCTAAGCTAGGACGATTTAAATTGGCATGGGTATAAAAGACCCGATCCATGCACAAATAAACCTTCTTTTCCAAAATCTTATCATCCAGGTGGGGGAGGAAATAAGGGAATAGTTGATGATGGATATGAGCAAATGCGCAAGAGGCTCAATAAATGCATCCAAACCGTACCCGACCGCGGTGTGGGGGGAGTTGGAGGTTGCTTGAAATTTTGTAACATGCATAGGGACCAAATTAACGGATGGACGAATCGGGTCAAAACTTGAGTGATAGAAAGTTCATGCGTAGTACATCATTTTCTTTGACCGAATGTGGGACTAGGTTGGAGAAATTAGAGGGGGGTGCCGGAAAATTTCCTGATATGCCTTATCTATCAATATTCTGTCAAAGAATGATTTCTCCCATGTTAAAGGGAGTATTCAAACTATAGGTACATGCAATTTTCCCCACGTGCGAAGCCAAGGCCGTATCCAGGGGGGGGGGTAGGGGGTCGGCCCCCCCCCCCGAAACATACAAAAATAATGATTTTGTATAGGCTTTTCCCTCTGATCTATGGTTTTTTTTTACTTTTTTGTCCGACCAGCAGGCAATAGCCCCCCCCCCCCGAAATAAATTCCTGGATACGGGCCTGTGCGAAGCCTATCCGGAGGAACCTTCCAAACAGTTATAGAGCCTGGAATATTTTGTCTTCCATTCTTTGAGCAATCCGCTCACTCCCACACACTCTCACTTCAAACAGCTCATTCAGTTCCACACGAAATGACTCATATCCCACGAAATGACTCATACTTTCCTTCCCATATCCATACATAGGCACAGTCAGCGGAAAAAGACTATTTGCTTAAAGGACACCTCATACTACTAGTGTTTCTGCTAAGATGTTGGGAGTTGGTTGAGTACTTACAAACTTAGCTGTACTTACAGAAAATTACGTAAGGCTTCGGCTATTTCTAGCCTTTTTCCATGTTCCTTTAGCTGAATGACAAACTTGGCAAACTTTGCATAACCGGAATTCTGACTAATAAGCTTCTCGGAAACAATTATCGGCATCCTAATACGTCCCGTAAAGAGAACAAATGTGGTAATTAACTCGATAAATAACGGGTATCTGTCAATCGACCTTGTGTCTACGGCTTGACCCTCTGTTTATTATGATTTTATATTGAATTGTAAATAAAGCCTTGAACCTAATCACGATAATGCTAATAGATGAGCTAGGATACACTTCCGAAGCGTAGGATCTCTGGAACGAGAATGGGTGGAAATATGATTTTATATTGAAGTGTAAATAAAACCTTGAACCTAATCACGATAATGCTAATAGATGAGCTAGGATACACTTCCGAAGCGTAGGATCTCTGGAACGAGAATGGGTGGAAATACTACTGAAGTAGAATGAGTTGTTATCATAGGTACGACGTTTCCTTTACTTATTTACCCTTTCTTCTAGCATTCATCACGACATCACCATGGTGCACCACGGTTAAAGCGCCAACACCATCAAAGTCACAGTGCCCACTTGAATCCCAATGGAAAATTACCGGTGGATTTTGACATACAGCGCCCCAAGCGGCAACAAGTGAATATTGATAAAGCGCAGTTTATCTTAGGTGGCTCTAAGTTTCAAATTGTGGACCAGGACCAAGGACCCTGGTCGGAATGGTCGGAACCTAGTGAGTGTTCGAGGACTTGCGGCGGAGGTGTGTCCATTCAGAGTAGAACATGTATAGAAAATAGGTAAGTCGCCCCACTTTCAATCAATCAATCAATCAAATTAAAAGTTAATTTTTTTCTTGACCGGCACACCTGTCGTTTGGATTGTCTGTTTGGAGGCTCTGGACAAAAAAAAAGTTATGCAAAATATATTTATGAGATTTTCAGCGGGAAGTTGAACAAGTCCAAAGGTTTCCATGGGATTATTAAAGTTTAATATATGTTTAGTACAGACGATTGGGTCTTGTAGAAATCCGGTTTTAGCCAGACTCCTTGAACGTTTTTACTATTAAAATTTAGAAATTGGTTAAGGCCAATGGCCAATCATCTGAGAAAGCCAAGTTCAGATGTGGATTCAGCATGTGTGTTTACCCGTAAACGTCATATCTACTTTGATGAAATTGATAAACAAAAAAACTTCTTGCCTTCCTTCTGCCAAATTCTCGGTTTCGGCCGGGATCCAGACGACCTACTTTTACGGCAAAACACTAAAGGTCAAAAACAAATTCAGCGTATTTCCTTACCCTTCTATCGAACCTCTAATCAACTTCAGATAGAACTTCAACTTGTAAGACATTTTCCAGGTTTTGGCCGGATTCCGGCGAACTATTTGTCCGCAGCGAGAAATTTTCATATAATTTTCATATACGGATTCTGAATGCCTCCTTACCATTATATCGAACTTATAATCAACTTTAGATACAACTTTTATTTATACAAAAATCTTCCGGTTTCAGCCGGGTTCCGGGTGATCTATACGTCCGGCCACAAAATGATTGTAATGTACAGATTCAGCATATCTTTTTACTCTTACGTCGATCAACTAATCAACTTCAAATGAAGCTTTCCGGATTCCGGACAAGTACTTGTCCGGCGAGAAAATGATTTTCAAGTACGCATTCAGCCTGTCTTCTTACCCCTAAATCGACTATCTCATTAGGTGTTACAAAATATTTTGTTCACCCGTGAATCGAACCCCTCTCCCCCACCCCAAGTGTAGGGCTACAGAGCCCATCTAGGAACTGGAGCTTACCCTTGACCCAAAGAACGCTCACAAAGTTTCATCAAAATCTCTCATTCACTTCGAGAGTTATCGTGCTGACAGACGGACGGAAGACGGACAACTTTTACGAATCATAGGTATCCCTCCACTTAGCCTACGTTTTGGGATCCCTTCGCTTTAGTCGGTTTATTCGTAATAAAAGAATGCAATAAATGTTATACATAACAGGAAGAGCCAGCAGATGCTTTTTCTGTTGCTTTTTGGCTCTTCCTGTCAATGCTTGTTATGCATAACATTTAATGTATAACGTTTTCAAGATCACAACAGACTATTATCTGTTGAACCTGCGCATCCTTTTGTCATCAGTTATGAAACTTCTGACAGTGCAGAGGCTTGTGTTCCGTGTTTTAGGACATTATGTGACGTTACCAAACGAATTTGGCCTAACTCATGACAGGTTTTTGATGAATAAAAACATTAATCTATCCGTCTGTCTTTGGCTCAAGCTCTGAGGCCGTGGATGTAAGTGGTCTGCTAAGATACATTTATAGAGCTTCAAGAACTTACTCTTCTAGATACACTTACTCCTCAGGCCGCGCCATAAAGCTAAAAAGCCAAGTTCAGTTCTTTTTGGGATCCCAAAACGTAAGTGGAGGGATACCTATGACATCGAAAAGTTGTCCGTCTTTCCGTCCGTCTGCCGGTCCGTCTGTAAGCATGATAACTCTCGAAGGGAATGAGATATTTTGATGAAACTTGGTGTGAGGATTCGTAGGGTCGTCGGACCGGTCAAGTTCGTAGATGGGCTTTGTAGCCCTACATTTAGGGGTGGGGGAGGGGCTTCAAATTAAGGGACAAACAAAATATTTTGAAACAGCTAATGTGATAGTCGATTATGGGGTAAGAAGACATGCTGAACACGATGGTGAAAACCATTTTGTCATCGAACATTTAGTTCGCCCGGAATCCGGCAAAAACCGGAAAGTTTGTTAAAAGTAAAAGTTTTATTTTAAGTTGATTAGATGTTCGATTTAGGGATAGGAAGACATGCTGAAGACGGCGGTGAAAATCATTTTATCGGCGGACAAGTAGTTCCCCCGGAATCCGGCCCAAACCGGAAAGTTTGTTAAAGTAAAAGTTTTATTTTAAGTTGATTAGATGTTCGAATTAGGGGTAGGAAGACACGCTGAACACGGTCGTGAAAACCATTTTCTCGACGGACAAGTAGTTCGCCCGGAATCCGGCCAAGACCGGAAAGTTTGTTAAAATTAAAAGTTGAAATTGAAGTTGATTAGATGTTCGATTTAGGGCAAGAAGACATGCTGAACACTTATGTGAAAACAATTTTCTATCCGGACATGTAGTTCGCCCGGAATCCGGCCGAAACCGTAAAATTGGTAGAAGTTAAAGTTTTATTTCTAGTTGATTAGACAACCGAGTTAGGGGTAAGAAGAGATGCTGAATCCGTGTGTGACAATCATATTTTACCCAGACATGTAGTTCGACCGGAATCCGGCTGGAGTCCGAAAATTTGTTATAAGTTAAATTTTTCTTTGAAGTTGATTAGATGTTCATTAGTGGGGAAAGAAGATACCCTGAGTTCATTTTTGAGCTTTCTTTTTTTCGCCAGACAGTTAGTTCTGGAGTTTGGCCGAAATCGGGAAATTGGCGGTAGTGGCAGAAAGTTTTTCTCAGATGATTAGCTATTTGGCCTTAATCTGTTTCTGGATTTTAATTGTAAAATTGTTCAAGGAGTCTGGCGATGACTGGATCTGGCTAAGACAAGACCCAGTTGTCTGGATCAGATATTGAATTTTTGGGATCCCATCGAAACCTTTGGTCTTGTTGTGGGATGCCTTAAAGGCATTCTGCGACCAATAACACATTCATATCAATTTTTACTATTTTTGGGAGTGTTAAGGAAAATTGGACACTATTGTTAAAGATTTATATTTAGAAGGTGTCTTTCTAGAACAATTCTAACAGACGCGCAGAATATGCTGAACTTCTATATGGAGGATACAGCGTACTATGTATACTATTTTATATAAAAGCGTATAGAAAAATGGTGGGTTAAAAATAAATTATCCACTTAATTACTTATGTTATAGTACGGAACCTAGTAGACGAAACTTGAGAAAGGTCGTTGTAAACTTTCTTTCGAATCTCCTATATCGAAGAAGTCAAGTATTTCGCTGTAGGAGAAACCAGAGCCTCTTTTTTGTTGCAATAACACTGCCGCATCGCTGCTGCAACACTTCATTGCTTTTGCACAATATGCGTTTTTGGATTCACTTTCTTCTTGGTTGAAGCGGCAGCGCTGCAGCACCTTGCAGGGAAGCACGGACTTGGTCGGTGAGCAAGTCCGTGATTCTCGAGAAATGCTGCCGTCTTCTCGGAAGCACTGCACTGCAAAAACTGATGTAGAAAGAATCAGTCCAGAATCGGCCGAGAAGTGGAGCTGCAGCATGCAACAAAAACGAGGCTCAGGATTCTGAGCACAGTTCCGTTCTTTAAAGCTTCTCAACAGTTCTAACCAATATTAACATTTATAAATGTCATCTACTCCACGTTCGATGTGTTCGGATCGGGGAACGGATTATTCGTCTGTGATGAGAATGGCTAACACTCGTAATGCCAACGATCACAATGCCCACGACTCAAAATGCCCACAATAAATGCCCACGACTCAAAATGTCCTCGGTTCAGAATGCACACGATTGAATTCTTCGAGGTCTTCAGTCCGTAGTAAACTGGAACTGGCGATGAGTGAGAAACGAAAGGACCAGACCCATTATCAGAATGGCGATAACCTTATCTTGAACTTGTATAATCGAAATTATAATGTAACACGATGCCGACTGTTATCCAGCATATATTCTCGACAATTCCCATGTCACGATGTGTCGTGTAGTCTAATTTCAATGATCGAAAGTTTCCTATTCGCGAAACCGAATTTCAATCAAGAAGAAGAAGTCTAGACACCGTTGTTGAGCCAAGGGTAGCCCGCCGGATAAATCTCCATGAAACAGAACATCAAAAGAGGGCTTCAACAACAGAGCGACCCAGCCCTGAATACCCAATTCTCTATGGTATTGTTCTCCAGCAAAAACTTACCTATTCAAATCATTCCTGACACGTAGTCAGACATAAGGGTTGGGTACTTGTCTCCTCGATGTCGACAGCTATTGAAGATTATGCTTCCAGAATCCACCATTGCAAAAATAAAAATAACGAAATAAAAAATATAATAATAAAGAATTACTGCTCAAATACGGTTATTATGCCTCCTTGCCCACTGCAGATCTAATTCGTTACGCTTATAAGGATCAGGACTTTCAAGGAGTATAGACCTGGGCATCATTTGTGTGGAGAATAGTTAAAAGGCCTAACGGGGAGTTTAAGGTACCTGCTAAAAAAGTTCAAGCTGGCTACCCTGGAACCTAATCCACCTTGCTTTGATTTTTGGCATCAGAGACCAAGTATTACATAATATCCTTCAATACCCCTTGAGCCCAAGGAGACTGGGAAACATATATTAAACAATGGCTAAAAACGGAAAGTCAGCTACAATATTCGGAAGCAATATTTGGCCCTTCTTGGCAATGGTTCTCGTCAGGCTGTCGCTGACTTTACATTTTTAGCTATCGTTTAACATAATGTGTATACACAGTAGACTAAACGAAGTAGTCAGCGAGAAAAGTCCCCAAAACAACCGTGGCCTCTTCACATGAGAAACATAAAAGGAGTTTTGTTCAAACATTTGTTGAGTTGTTTAATAACCGATAAGCTAGTACTTTCAAAGGTCTTCTATGAATAAAAATTGTAAAGAGAAAAAAAATAGTATTATGTTATCCAAGTAAAGGGGTAAAAAGTAGGTGTGATTTGCTGAACACCGCTGGTTGGTGTTGGCTTATGATGCTATAGTAGATGAGATCAGCCACTTGCATAACCTCATAAGTCGGTGATAAAAATAATCAATATAGCTTTCAGACCAGTAATTTAAGGTCTTTTACGGAATTTCCAACTTCTCTTTGCTACATGGGAAGGTCAAATTTTGTTTTTTACGCTAGATTAACACTCCTATAACCATTAGTTTGTTTTCTGAACCTGTTCCGAGGTTGCGTAATCGATAGGACATGTACCATTTCGCCAAGCGAGAAAAAATTAGGGGACAGGGTCAGGGGAGGAGGGACGCTTCCTTAGAGGTTGAGAGACATGAGCCCTGTTTTCCTTGGTAAATTTCAACGATATGAGAATTCCTTGAGAGTCAGCAAAACGGTGCTTTTTTTTTTTTTTTTTTTTTTTTTTTTTTTTTATATAATAAAACCTGTGTACTGAACATAAATTATAAAACCTTCTCCTCTTCTTTTTTTTGCGTTCTACATCCTTCTTCTTCAAACAGTGATCGATGTTTCTTTGCGTATGTGTTTGTTTCTCGGGTTTCACTTTCTGATTTCAGTGGATTGAAACAGTAAGGAAAATTCCGTAAAAAAAACTCGCCTAAAACGCGCCTCCAGTATTGTGATTTGAGCAATACATCTATTTGCTATTTAGGCCCTTTTCTGTGTGGCTACCTGTTGCTGTCCCGAGTCATTCCCGATGAAAAATTTGTAGCCTGCGTAGAAGTATGGTAGTAGTACAAAAACGTTGCATGTAATACTATGTAATAGCAAAGAATACTATCATTTAATGTGCCTCGGACTGGTCCAATCTTATGTAGTAGTATCCAGTAGCATCCTGTCTTGCCATAGTACCATCCAGTCTTGCTAATAGTAGCATATAGTAGTATGCAGTAACACGGTAGCCTTGGAGTAGAAGCATGTAGTAGCATCGTTAGTACTGCATGCAACTTTTTCGCACTACTTCATAGTACTATTTTGAGATAAATTTTTCATCGGGTTAGCCTACCAAGGAAAACTAAAAATGGGCATCGGATGCCACCGACTGGCACCATGCCTGTTACTAGTGCGAGTCATTACCAGGGAAACCAAAAACTGGGGCAGCGAGCTGCACCGGCCGAAATTGCAGGCACGGGGCACTTACTGTCCACCAAAATACTGAGTAGATAACCCCTCGGTTCTTGCTACTACGTTTCCAAGTAGTTTTACAAAAGTAACAGATACATGTCTTCTTCATTTACTCCGCTTTCTGGAAACGGCGGGTTATAAATAAATTAATTAATTTAATGATGTGATCTGGAATTTAATTCACTTGCCCTTTTCTCATAGGTTTTCTCTGTCTCATCGTGTCTAACGCCGCTACTTAATGCATGAGTGTCATCACTTGTCTGTAGTGAGTGGGAGCGATGCGTCATGGAGTCAATTTGTGTCATTATAAAGCCAAGTGTCGCCAACTCCTTTTCCTAGTTGGATACTCCTCGCGTAATATGATGTCGTCGCTGAGTTTGTAGGAAGGAAGGAAGGAATTTATTTCTTCAACATTTCTACAACATATTGAACATATTCTTAAACCAATAGCCCGTCTCAATATGTGACAACAGGTCACCTGTGCAAGACGGACAACAAATTATCAAAATCTATTGATCAATTTTTTTTTTTTTTTTTCTATACACTTAGTGAGACTTTAACTCACTCCAAATCAGCTTTCCTCACTCAAACACCCCTATCCTACCCAATTCCCATTCCCCTCCCGAATCCTGCCCCAACCTTCATTAAACAACCAACTCAATTACCCAACAAATATTTTTTTAATCTGTTCTTAAACAATAAATGATGTCCGGCCTACTACTGTAGTGGTATATTTGTATAGTGTGTGCGTGTTTGTGAGGGGGGGGGGGGGGGGGGGGGGGGAGAGTCCCCGCTGTCTTAGGACATTTTTGGTACGGAAGATCGGGCTTTCCTAGAAATTGAATTATTTTAGGACTTTCTTGATTTTGTTAAAATAACACCTAATCCGCATAGTTTCCGCCGATGGTGATGAATTTTTGTCAGGTGCTAAAAGATATGAAAGTAGTTCAGCATGTATAAAGAATTAATATCCCGCTTTTCCCATTGATGACGTAATTTGTGTTCTTTTAGTAGCCTATGTTATTTGCCGAGTACGAAGAAATTAGATACGAAAAGTAAGTCCAAAGATATACCGTGCTTACATTCATTTTTTTAGGCGTCACGCCATTTTTTTTTTTTTTTGTTTTGCTCCTTCCCATAGAGGAACTGCCGAGGAACTGTTTCAGTTTTGTTTTTCGACCAATTTCATTTTTCGTATTTCAGTTTTTGGAGAAACGGTTTTAAAATTACCGAATATTTGTCTGTCAAATATCGTCAAATTCACTATTTACAATTGCGTTATTACAACGTCGTTAAACAAGTTCGTAATAATGAAACAAACGCAAAAAATTTGATGTTAAAAATTTGGAGTCAGGTTTCTGAATATTCGGGCTGAAAGACGAAACTTCTCTTGTACTGCGTATTTGACGTAGGCTATATATTGGGTTTGGAGGAATGGTGAGAAAAGGGGAAAGAGTAGGTGGTTGCGGGCTCTACCCTCCGATACTTAACAACCAAGGACGGGTTCATGCGGTTTGGATTCGGAATATATTACTATTACGACGACTGTATTTGTATGTAAAGAAGCACTCTCAACCTGATGTTATAGCAAGGGTGTAGTAGGCCGGACATAGATGGTAAATGTCCTTGGATACAGTCATCGGACTCAGGACAGCCTAGGGCGTCTGGTGGCCTACTACCCGTGCAGACTTCACAGGTTCATTGTGGATTTCCCCAGTCGATTCACACTAAGGTTTGCGTACCGAACCACTGCGTACCGAATAGGCTATAGTGTATCCGTCATACACTAGGCCTTACAGGCCAGCCCACTCTAAGGAGCTTTAAACAACACTCATAACAATGACCGAAGGTCAGTAAATAAACAAATGGTGTTATTGTCTGGTATGAATTGTACTTACAAAATAAACAACCTTTAGGTAAAAGGGTTGTTCCTGGTCGAGGCCCGGAAAAAAAGCGCGGAAGAGATGACTCATCCCTGGCGGATGAGTCATGAACATAGGGTTAGTAAAAAAATGTAGAGTCAGGACAGTATACAAGATTGAAGATACTGAACGGGAAGGGACTAGCGCTGCCTAACGGCGGCACAAGTGAGCAGTGCGGGGTGCAGATGGCAGCACCGTAACACTAGGACATCGATCAGAGATGAACCTAAGAAATGGTCAAAAGCGCAAAATTTCTTGTTACTTTTGTAAAAAAAAAAATAATTTGAAATATAAGAGAGGGCAGAACCTCTCGAGGAAGGTTCGCCAGGGCTCAAGAAAAAGCAGCCGTTTCCTGAATTACCTAGGCTTTACTGGTTCAAATTCCCTCATACCAATCAACCAATCTATCGATTGTTTTATCAAACCATTTAAGTAATGGCACGCGGCGTGACCATAATAGAGTAGTTGAAAGACAACGAAAGAAATATGAAACTAAACTAAATAAGCTTAATTAAATGCATTAAAATATGAATGGTTCCAGTCTCGAGAAGACAAAAATATTCGGCACGGCGTTCGTCCACAGCCAGAAAAGGGTCAGTAACTCCGTGCAGTCAAGTAACTTTGTGGTTATGAGCCTATGGGAGAAGAGCTAGGTTAAAACAGTTTACGGATTGCTTTTCAATCGCTCATACTTAATAGCTTCCAAAAAGGAGCTAGACTTTAAAAAGAAAATACTCCGACTAAGGTTTAAAGTTAACTGCAGTATTTACTACTAAGATTACTCTTATCCCTATTAAGATAAAATCGTCTTATCAGGACGAATCCAGATAAAGATGAAAAACATCCTTAGTCGGTATCATCTCGTCTCGGATGAAAGTAATCTTTATTCAGAGATTACGCGTGGATGAATGTAACCCAGATCAAGACATCCTACAACAGCTGGGCAAAGACGAACCTTATCTCTGGAGAGCTTGAATTGCTCCGGGCTCTCCAACCGTAGGACGAAAGCAGTCCTCGTCAGGTGTACTTTTTTTGCTAATGTCAGTCCTAACACAGAAAAGACTAAGCCGTATTAGGACACTCCTTGGCGAAGTCTCGGACTAAAGTAACACAGTTAAGAGCGGAACCTATCTGGATGCGGATCGCCTGTACAGCAAATACGGTCGATATTACTCCTCGTAAGGATAATATGATCCCTAGGAGGTGTTGTGTAAGCGTTAAAGAGTCTAACCAAAACATTCCTCTCACGGAACGGCTTCAGAACTAAATTTGAGGTCTCGTAAAGAATCTTTCCGAAGCCGATCCTGTTCTGACGTCTTGACTTTTGCCCATCTCTACGATACCTATAAATCTTCGGTAGTGCTTCAAAAATTCAAGATTTGGATCTAAACCAATGATGTTAAACCTCTTGGGTTGTTAGATTACGAAAGGAGGTTTTCGGAATTGCCCTAACTACCACAAAAACATGCCATGTTTTAGACTATCAGTACCGTAAAATTCGTGTATCCGTGCATTTTTATTTGTCAGTTCTTCTTTGGATGAACGAAAGTCTAAAATCTACCCTAAAATCTAAAGTCTAAAATCTACCCACTGTTCGCTGCATTTCTGAATCTCTCTGTTAATTTTTGCGGTTTGGGCGTGAGTATTTGCCAAAAGGTAATATCTCATAAATTGCAACCTCAAACCAGAGTTCATAGCAGGATTGGCATATCCTTGTTTCGAAACATCCATTTCTCCTTTGTTGAAATTGACCAGAAATAACCTAAAAACATCAAATGATATCAAATACGCCTGACATTATTCAGAGAATTTGGTCGTATTTGATCATGGAAAAGAAGCAGTAGCTGTTCCACGATAGTGTTAAGCTCTTTAGAATAACCTAGTCTTAAACAACAAGACCAAAGGTTTCGATGGGATCCCAAAAATTTAATATTTGATCCAGACAATTGGGTCTTATCTTCGCCAGACCCAGTCTTCGCCAGAATTCTTGAACATTTTTATTATTGAAATTTGGAAACATATTAATTTAGCAAATAGCTAGTCATCTGAGACAACCAAGTTCAGATATACCTCTATAAGCCACAATTCCGAGCGAACTAATTGTCCAGCACAAAGTACAGTTCTGAAACGAGTTTATCTCCTTATCCCTTATTAGATAAGGTTATTAGATAAGGTTATTAGATAAGTTTATTAGATAAAGAACATCTAATAAACTTCAAATAAAACTATAACTTATAACAAATTTTCCGGTTTCAGCCGGGTTCCAGAAGAACTACATGACTGGGTAAAAACTGATTGTCATATAAGGATTCAGCGTCTCTTCTTACCCTAAATCTGCCATCTAATCAACTTAAACTAAAACTTTTGGTTTTAACAGACTTTCCGGTTTTGTCCGGATTCCAGGCAAACTAGTTATCCGCGTAGAAATTAATTATCTCGTAAGTGTTCAGCAACAAATCACTTCAAATAAAGCTTCTGCTTTTAACAAAATTTGTTTTTTTTTGCCGGATTCCGGACGAACTACTTGTCCGGCGAGAAAATCGACTATCACAATAGCTGTTTCTAAATATTTTGTTTGCTCGTTAATTTGAACCCCAAGCCCCACCCCTAAATGTAGGGCTACAGAGCCCATCTACGAACTCGACCTTTCGAGCCCCTTACCCTTGACTCGAAGAACCCTCACACCAAGTTTCATTTAAATATCTCATTCCTTTCGTGAGTTATCGTGCTCATAGCGGGACAAATTTTGTGATGCCATAGGTATCCCTCCACTCACGTTTTGGGATCCCAAAAACTAACGACCTACTAACTGACTTTGATAACTCGTCTTCAGATACAATTCAACAATTAATCTCCATTTCATCAAACTCTATTTTTCAGTATTCAGTTTGTATATTATCATGTGTACAGATTGTACAAACCTGAACTGATTCTGTCCTAAATTGATAAAAAAAAAGTTATTACTAATGCTACACTTTGATTCAGATTAAATAACACTGGATTTGATGCTGGAGCTGCAATGATTCATTATGGATTATCGTGTTTGTTCCAGGGTTTTCATCCTGGTTTTGGTCCAGGAACTTAGGACGCGTAATCCGCTCAAAACCGGAACTTCCTGAATTAACCTAATTAGCGGATGAATATTGTGTGGCGGCGGCAGAGCAGTGGATTGAATTGTAAAGAGTTTCTCCGTATAAAGATTGAAGTTAACTGCAGTATTTGCTACTCGGATTCATCTTATCTCTATTTGGTATTAATCTTACCTGCGTAGAGATAAGGATAATCCGAGTAGAAAAACTTTTTGCAGTGCGAGTTGGTATATCTTTGGAGACAGGTCTTTTCTATAAGCTCGATCTGCAATGCGCACCGAGTTACTGTTGTTCTTCGGATCTCGTCAGTATTTGCTACAATTCACAATACAAATCTATAGAGGCGAAAGCCTTATTGTTGCAATTATATTATTATTATTATTATCAATTCTCCGTTGTTTCCATTTGTAATAAGTTGGTTTAGGTTGGAATTTGTATGCGTTGTTGTTCTCAGTTGCGCATTTGATTTTCACGGAAATGGTTATAAAGTATGTTTTGTAAGAATTTATAATTTTCAGGATTTTTTCAGGATTTCAGGATAAATATGCTAATATTGATTAGAAAAATATTTAGAATAGTGAGAACCAAATTTATGGGTGGGTGGAATAGAGGAGCTTAAATTTTGCAAGGTATACATATTTGTAGATTATTGATTTGAATAATATATTGTTTGGCGGGGTAGGGGGACGCTAAAAAGAAGGAGGAGGAGTCGCAGCCCTAAAAGTAAGAAGTATAAAGGAAGTTAGAAAAGATGCTGTGCAAGTAAATAACAAACAAGACCAAAGGTGTCGATGGGATCCCAAAAATCTAAGATTTGATCCAGACAACTGGGTCTTGTCTTAGCCAGATCCAGTCTTCGCCAGACTCCTTGAACATTTTTACAATTAAAATTCAGAAACAGATTAAGGCCAAATAGCTAATCACCTGAGAAAACCAAGTTCAGATTTGGATTCAGCATGTGTGTTTACCCCTATAAGTCATATCTATTTTGACGAAAACTTCCTGCCACTTCTGCCAATTTCCCGGTTCCGGCCGAACTCCAGAACTACTTGTCCGGCGAAAAAAGAAAGCTCAAAGAGGAAATCAGGGTATCTTCTTTCCCCAGTAATGAACATCTAATCAACTTCAAATAGAAATTTAGCTTATAACAAATTTTCCGATTCCAGCCGGATTCCGGTCGAACAATATGTCCGGGTAAAATACGATTGTCACACAGGGACTCAGCATCTCTTCTTACCCCTAAATCGCTTATCTAATCAACTAGAAATAAAACTTTGACTTCCAACAGTTTTCCGGTTTTGGCCGGATTCCGGACGAACTACATGTCCGGGTAGAAACTTGTTTTCACATAAGTGTTCAGCATGTCTTCTTGCCCTAAATCGAACATCTAATCAACTCCAAATAAAACTTTTAATTTTGACAAACTTTCCGGTTTGGGCCGGATTCCGGTCGAAATACTTGTCAGTCGAGAAAATAGTTTTCACCATCGTCTTCAGCATGTCTCCCTACCTCTAAATCGAACATTCAATCAACTTCAAATAAAACTTTTACTTTCAACAAACTTTCCGGTTTGGGCCGGATTCCGGTCGAAATACTTGTCCATCGAGAAAATAGTTTTCACCATCGTCTGCAGCATGTCTTCTTACCCCTAAATCGAACATCTAATCAATTTCAAATAAAACTTTTAATTTCAACAAACTTTCCGGTTTGGGCCGGATTCCGGTCGAAATACTTGTCCGTCGAGAAAATAGTTTTCACCATCGTCTTCAGCATGTCTCCCTACCTCTAAATCGAACATTCAATCAACTTCAAATAAAACTTTTACTTTCAACAAACTTTCCGGTTTGGGCCGGATTCCGGTCGAAATACTTGTCCATCGAGAAAATAGTTTTCACCATCGTCTTCAGCATGTCTTCCTACCCCTAAATCGAACATCGAATCAACTTCAAATAAAACTTTTATTTTCAAAAAACTTTCCGGTTTTGGCCGGATTCCGGGCGAACTACTTGTCCGATGACAAAATAGTTTTCACCATCATGTTCAGCATGTCTTCTTACCCCATAATCGACTATCACATTAGCTGTTTCAAAATATTTTGTTTGTCCCTTAATTTGAATCCCCTCCCCCACCCCTAAATGTAGAGCTACAAAGCCCATCTACGAACTTGACTGGTCCGACGACCCAACGAACCCTCACACCAAGTTTCATCAAAATATCTCATTTCCTTCGAGAGTTATCGTGCTTACAGACGGACGGACGGACGGACAGACGGACAACTTTTGCGATGTCATAGGTATCCCTCCACTTACGTTTTGGGATCCCAAAAAAACAGCTCTCCTCACGGGTTCATACGTCGGTCAGAATCGCTAAAGTTGTTGGATTTGCAGATTCAGGAGAGAGAAGACATGCTAAATCTTTTTTTTTAACGTTTTCCCACTGACCGATAATTCGACAAAATCTCCCTGGCTGCATTATTAAGCGGTTGGCCCCTTCATTTGACACTGTATGAAGTTAATTCCCTTTCCTTTTCTGGACACAGCCGGATGTAGAGCAAAATAACACTAGGGAGTAGCACCAAGACCTATGCTTCTATGCTTCGCAAACGGACCATAATCGTAGCGTCGCCCAATACGCTTGCGACAAGGCCGTATCCAGGGGGGGAGAATATACAAGAATATTCATTTTTATAGGTTTTTCCCTCTGATCTATGTGTTTTTTGTACTTTTTTATCCGACCAGCAGCAAACCCCCCCCCCCCCCCCCAATAAATTCCTGGATACGGGCCTGGCTTGCGGCATTTAAAGAGCGACAAACTTGAGGGGTTAGAAGTTTCTAGTGAAGCTATTATGCGGTCTATATGCATCGAGGGAACGTGGAGGTTGTATCTTTTTTTTGCTGTGTGCAGAATATGTTGCCAGCGTTCGTGCACGACTGTATGAGTAGGGACGTTACTATTGCTGGTGGTGCTAGTGTCGCTGCTATTCGAGTGTGTCCCTTTTTTCAAGTCTTAGCGCTGCATCCTAGTGTTAGTTTGCTCTGGCCTGATACTGACTGGCTCAAGAAAGATGAAGCATTACCTTTTTGGGATCCAGCCGACTACCGATACTTGTTCCTTAACACTGGGCGCTTTCTTCCCAAAATGTGTTTCTTCCCCTGTCTCCAAATGTTACCACGCTAGTGTCGTACACCTGATATACTACATACTATTTTTACCAAGGTTCCACTGAACGTTTGACAGAAAAATTTAAATATAACCTTTTCCATGATTTTTCAGCGAGAATCGCGAACCATGCGTGGGACCTTCCAAGAAATATTTCTCCTGCAACATTGAGGTAAGGAATCGTTACATACTAGTGTTGTTACAAGAAATTTAAGTTCTTACTACTAAGTAAATAGCAAGTACTTTCAATTTTGTAGCCTACTAAATTGTCAATTAAGTACCTGGCAACCAATTTCCTCATGTAGTAGCCTACTTGCACTTGAGATTATTTGTACTTAAGTAATAGTTCATGTAGGTTCTCCTTTAGCTATTGTAGGTTGTAAGTTTTGTACGTTGAGAGAACACGGTCTATTCAGCTTTGAAGGGAGCTTCTGCCATCTAATAGTAAGCTTACCAGTTTACCTACTTCACAGACTGTCAGAGTTCCAAATACCGACAGCTTTTAACTGTTGCCTGTGTGTGGGGGGGGGGAGGGGGTCTTGATGTGAGTCAACTTTTGTCTTTAGAAATTTCCGAGGAAAAGTTGGTCACACAGCTGCAGCTAGTCAAACCTCAGACATGGCAAACTTCCGGAAGACCACGCCCACTCGTTATCATCCCACCGTCGCTATTAAGGTTGGCGTTAAATCATACCAGACGTCTATATTCAGTGGCCTGATGCAAATAGAACCCTTCTTCAATTACCCATATTCATTCCCAGTAGCTCTGTACTTTTCTCACACTCCTTTGTGGGTAACGCCGTAGCAGACTGACATCAACCAGTAGTGGCTGCAGGTGAGATTTACGATCGCTTCTCCGTCGGTCTGTCCGCCCGTTCACGGCGATATAGGGTACTTCCAGATTGGCTAGAATGATGACATTTTGCAGGTGTATTAGAGAACAAAAATTTCACCATCCCGAGGAGAGTGGAGGAAGGGGTAATCCAGATCTTGAGGCGCACATAGCTTTCAAACGAGTTATCGGACCGGAATAAAACTTGATAGTTTGCAAGAGCACGTGTCAAATGTTCCGTTTCAAGTCTCGACCGGACCCGACACTGCGTGGAGAGTTGGAAGAGGGGATCCCGGAAATCTTGTGATACACTTAGGGTGGTGGAGATCGGGTACAGACCTAGCGTATGCTTCACAGGAGCTCGAGGGGGGGGGGGGCTTGGAAGGTCCATTCGACGTTGACAGCTTGAATATTATATACCAACCAACTACCAGAAGCAGTACAATACCGACTACACTTGCAAGTGCCATATAAGCTTTTAGATCTTGTTTTTTTTAGGAAGAAAGATCGGCTATACCGTACAACTGTTTAGAAGTAAAGGAGGTTTTCATTCTTATTTAGACCCGGCTCGATCAAATGCGTCGGATCCGTTGTGAAATTTGCCTCGTGGGCGTTATTATACTGATTTTGGTCGCTTAGCTATGGGTCTAAGTGAGTGATTGAATTATTTGCCAATCGTTTACAAATCAATCGTGCTAATCGAAGGAGTATGTTAGCTAGATGTCAGGCCTGTAAACAGACCGTCATTGAGACATAAGGGATCGTTCAGTGCGGCGTGACGTTTCAATTAGACCACACCTGAGTGCCCGATTGGCAGCTCTTTGTTGATGCTAGCGCTACTTTGTTTAGATTGAAATCGGTTTCAGCTGTAAAGGGAATTAATCCAGAGGCTTACTGGTATTTCCAATATTTAAGATCGCCCCTACCTAAGACGCCAGTTCACCCCAGGACTCGGCACGACCGCTGGACTATCTAGTCTCGAGATGCGGAAGTACTCGCATGAGTAAGCTCAAAATTGATCATTATAAGAAAATCAGACAAAATGAAAAACGTTTAGCTTGGTATATGAATTGAAAAAATATACGCTAGATATTCGGTGTTATTTACTTCTTTCCATAATTTGGCTCGAGTTTTTCTCATGTCATTTCTAACAATACTTGCAATAGTACTCTGATTTGTATGTCATTTGCAACTATAACAATTATTATTGGAATGGAAAGTGTCTGGATGAAGAAGTCCTGTAAATATTCTAGGGATTCCATCGAAACCTTTGGTCTTGTTTCCTTAGCCAGGTCATTGCTACAGCTTGGCACCCTCTGCCTGATCTACGGAAGTCACACTGTATTGCCTCTTGATCACACACAACACAAGCGGCGGTTTCTTTTTATGGCTCTTGCAGCTTCGCTCAAGTGCCATATACAGATCACTTTTCGGTCGGTCTGTCGGTCCACTGTTCTCGAGTTAGGGCACTTCCAGAAGCGCTAGGACGGTGAAACTTGGTAGGCGTATCAGGGACCCGACCATACTAACTTGGAACTAGTGATTTCTCCGATTTGACTACCGTGGGAGGAATGGAGGGACGGGGAGTCCGGAATCCTGATGCATGTATAACTTTCCAACGGGTAATCGTATCTTGGTGAAACTTTAAATTTGGAATATAAAGTCTCAGACTTTCCGTTTCAAGTCCGGACCGGATCCGATGAATTTGGGTGGGCGGGAGGGGGGGGGGTAGAGTAGGAAGGGGTGACCGGAAATGTTGTGACACGCTTAGGGTGGAGCGATTGGGATGAAACTGGTGGGAAGAACACGCCCTAGATATATCTCTGACAGAATCGGACCAGATTCGGGCACTTGGGGGGAAGTTTAGGGGAGGGGGTCCGGAATTCCTTTGCTCACGTTTTGGGGTACTTCCCGACATGCTAGGACGATGCAAATTGGCTTGAGAATTAGAGACTTGATAAGGTGGACTTCGAAATGGCCAGTTCCCCTATCCAGCCATCGTGGGGGAGTCGAGGGATGGCGAATCCGGAATCTTGAGGCATGTATAACCTTCTAACGGGTATCAGATCTTTATAAAACTTGATATTTCGAAAGACCTCGTGCCTCAAATGTCCAAATCAAGTCCGGACCGGATCTGATGAATATGTGGGGGGGGGGGGGGACTGACGGGGAGAACCAAACATCTTATGACACGCTTGTGACAACTTTCTAACGTGTATTTGGATCTCGATGAAACTTTATGTTTGGAAAGACCTCGTATCTCAGGTGTCCCATTCCAAGTGTGGATCGGATCCGAAGAATGTGGGGGAGGGCAGTCGGAAGGGGGAACGGCAATCTTGTGACATGCTTATAGAGAGTGGAACGATTGGGATGAACCTTGGTGAGAAGAAGAAGCAAGCTGATATATCAGTGACAGAACCGGACCGGATTCGGGCACTGTGGGGGGAGTTGTAGGGGGGGGGGGGGCTGGGAATTAGGTGAACCCGAGTTAGGGTACTTGCAGGTGTGCTAGGGCGATAAACTTGACTTGAACGTTAGAGACTTGACAAGATTGGCTTAGAAATTGTCACTTCCTAGATCCGACCATCCCTTAAGTACTCATTTTAACCATAGAGTACAAACAATATTTTAAGCAAAATATAAATTATCATGGTCTCCATGAGCCCATGATCACTTTTTTCTCAAGGTTTTTGCTCAGAAATGAATTTCTAGCTCCCTTAAAGTGCGCATCTTAACCGCAAAGTGAAGAAAATACTTTTGACCAAGCAGGGTCCCCGATGGCCCATGTCTTTTGTGCCATAGTTTTTTTTTTTTTGTAAACGAATTTCTAGCACCTTAAAATGCGTATCTTAACCGAAAAGTAAAAAAAAAAATACTTTTGACCGAACGGTATATATTAATGATCCTAAAAAAATACTTTTAAAAAAATAATTAACAGAGGCGAAAGCCTTTTTTATTGCAGTTATATTATTATTATTATTATTATTATTATTATTATTATTATTATTAAAAGGCCCACGATTATTTTTCCCTCGAGGCCCTTGATTCCCTGATAATAATAATAATAATTGTATTCAAAGCCAAAGGCCATATAAAAGAAAATATATATAAAACAAAAACAAAATAACTTTACATCAACTAAACTTTGCCATCGCTCTCTCGACATTTCACCACACCATCAACAAATCTGCAAATTTTACATATAACGCTTGGTGTCATGCTCTTTAAGAAGCCAGGAAGTCACCTAAGCCAAGTTTCATTGTCCTAGTACATGGAAGTACCCTAACTAAACAAAAATGTGACGTAAAAAAAAGTGCCAGAAAAACAGACGATAAATAAAAACAATTTGTAACAGAAGAATTATATCCGTTTACAGTATATATCAATTTTTTTTTTCGCTTTCCAGTGAAACGGTATTGCGAATTAGCCATTTTGTTAAAGCTCCCAGCGACTACCTGGGTGTTCATTTCCTTAAATCTTGTTTGACCTTTCTTTCCAAAGCATCAAAATAGATTCTGATTTACGCGAAGATGCATCTCTTTTTAACTTGTTCCAGTAATTCATCGACTTGATTCGTCTAATTATGTGCAGTTACGTCGCATTTCTCACAGGAAGACTAGATAAGAATTAATTTCTGTTCTTGTAACTCCCTCCATGTAATGATTATATATAATATATATAAAAGCCTCTGATGAAGCTGAAAATATTTGATGTTGATAAAGGACTCTTCAGACCGCGAAACATGCGTTTTTGTGATTTTTTTTAGTATAAACACGATCCGGTTCTAGAAGTCTGAGTTTTAGAATCAAACTCTGCCGTGTCTTCCAGGGGGAGAATAGTACTGTCTTCAAACCAGGGCCGTATCCAGGGGGGGGGGGGGCTAGGGGGTTCGACCCCCCCCCCAAATAAAATCAGATTTTTTTTGTATAGCCTTTCCTCTCTGATCTATGTCTTTTTGTAACTTTTTGTCCGACCGGCAGGCCCCCCCCACCGAAAGGCCCCCCCCCCAACCGAAATAAATTCCTGGATACGGGCCTGCTTCACACCCTCGCATGCACTGGCTGTAGTATAAGATATGGAGTCAACATTAGCTCCATCGAGTGCCTCACTGTATTTTTAGGACCTCAATCTCCCTCCTTCCAAATCTTAAAATCGCATAAATAGTAGTCAACTATGGATCGTGTGCACACTCGCATCAATATTCGTTTGTTCTTCATCTTTCTATTTGGTTCTATTTTTTCTTTTTTTGAAATCTGGGCCACTGAGAAGAGGCCAATTTTTCATTCTCAGTCATTAGCCGCGTTCATTTTCGTTTTTCGTCGTTGTCGGTACGAAGAACGTCGTTTAAATATTTTCATATTAGTGTTTTCTTTGGCACGTTCTATAAAGGTCGTTTCGGGAACGACGTTGATACGAAAACGTTAAAAGTCGAACTAACTTAATATTTGCACCAGCAGTTATAGTAAAGTACTAAAATGGATGACATAACAGGACCGTTGTTGGTATACTTGGTTTCAGGCCCGTATCCAGTAATTTATTTCGGGGGGGGGGGGGGGGGTTGCCTTCCGGGGGGGGGGGGGTTGCCTGCGGGTCGCACAAAAAAGTACGAAAAAGACACAGATCAGAGGGAAAAGCCTATACAAAAATAGTATTTTTGTATGTTTCAGGGGGGGGGGGGGTTCAACGCCGTTCACGAACGGCGTTGTAAGGAAAACGCTTGTAGTAGACCGACGGTTGGAACGGCGAACCGAACGACGAAAACGAACGCAGCTAGCTACTTGTAGACACCGACTTAAGGCCATTTCCTGTTAGAATGCGAACAACTCTCAGATCGGGGGGAGATTGTCTTGGTGGGTAAAATATCAAGCTCCCTGATATTCTTGACACTAGAAATACAACTAAATTAGTTAAGATATGCCAATTTTTATAGTGTTCTTTATGGAATAAAGGGATGTCTTGAACGCTGTAAAGTATATTGTTTTCTTTATTTATATGTCTTTTACACTGTCATCTCTGTGTGAAACTATTCATTCAGACTGAGCGGCTTTCCTGAGATCTGTCAACACACTGTAAAAGGTTTCTCCGAGAAAGGATTAAAGTGAACTGCAGTATTTGCTACTGGGTTAACCTTATCTCTACTGGGATAAGATTTATCCGAATTAGTAATAATCTTATCTCATTATAGACAATATTAATCCATTATGTTTTCGTTTAGTGAATTTAATTATTTTGGTTGTTGTTGATGTGTTTTTCTGTCTTTTTTCATTTACCGAGACGGGTTATAAATAAATTAATTTAGTTTAATAAAAACAGATACAGAATAAGAAGTAATCCCCTTCATTCAAGAAGGCTAATTCGACTACTCGCGTAACTTAATTTCTTTATGGCCCGCAGTAAATACAAAACAAAAAGACACTTCACACATACTGCAACGGTCGAGAGAACAAAAAATTCCTCGAAAGTCTTTCTGCAATATATCTTTCAGTGCCCTTACAGTTATCCAATTTTTAGGATTGCCCAGAAGATGCACAAGACTTTCGAGCAGAGCAGTGCTCTAGATACAACTCGGTCGCGTTCGAAGGAAAATATTACAGGTACGTTGTGTTCTCCTTGTTTCAGACAATCTAGTACTATTGTTTTTGAGTGTCTTAGCAAGCAGAGTAAACTCGAAATTTCTTGAAGTTTACTGACTTTTACTAACCCATCGTGTAACTTTACAGATTTATTCGGATCACTGATGGAGTTGAAAATTGTTCAGGTTTTCCGGGGGTTCCAACTATCATTCTTTGATACTTTGATACTTATTTTATTAATAAACACAATTAACTCTTTACTATTTACATCTACGGCACAAATGGAAAAACCTACGTTTTTGCTGTCGTGCAGTAGTAAAGGTTAACCATTTCTAAACACACCAACAAACAACACAATAAATAACTAATAAAAAAAGAAAACATAGAAAAGAACAAACCCCCCAAAAAAAAGAAACAGACCAAACTCCTTCACATTATCACCTCCAAAATAAACATATACCTCCAAACAACCCTACTCCCTCCCGACCACCCATCCACCAATTCCTCTCCTACCACCCCCTACCCCCTAACAAATAAATACATTTCTCAACCATCTTTTATTAAATATTCTTTTAATTTTCTCTTAATCTGTAAAAAATGCTCAGCCGCCCTGATGCTCACTGGCAGAGAATTCCAGACTGCAGTTCCAAGAAACTGCATTCTTCGAACTATTTTGGAATATCCTTTCTTCGCGTACTTTTATACCGTATTCTTTAAACCTGTGCAAATTTTTATTCGTCTGAATCGTATAGAGTTTTACGGCTAGTGCGGTTTTAAGTTCTCTGACATCCACGTTTGTGTGTAAGTACTTAAAGTTCAATGGGCACATCAAACTACCCCAATCCCACTCTGTAACAACCTAGGAACAATGCCTACCCCCTAGATCAGCAGCTTTTTCAACAGTTTCCTCTCTGTGATATTTCAAAGCGTAATTTTTTGGGCTAGTACATGCTCAATTTACTAGCTTGGACAAAGATAAAAGTGATGTTTCTTATAATACTTAGTAGATCTTTATTTTACGCATAAATCAGCTTGTATAATTCAGATTTGAATAGGTTATTTGTTTTTGAATGATTTTTGTATCTATGTTATTTTCTATAAGCTTATTGTATATTCTGGTACATTTCATAAAGCAAGCTAATCAAGCTTCACAACACTATTCCACAAAGATAACTTTTAATATGCACTTTAACGTAAACTGTCAATCAGGTAAACTGCATCTACGGCTTGACTTTGATGACATCTCAAATATATCCTTTTCTATCAAGCATTGCTGGGAGTTTTTGAATTTCCTGCCACGATATCCCAGCTCCTAAGATTTGGATCGCCGAAATGCCAGAGAGGTAAAGACAAGGGATAACAAGAAAACGGCCGATTTTCGTAGCGCCTTCTAAAGGAAGTCGGAAATGTTTATTTGTGTAGCATTTAATACAAACTAAAGCATTAGAAGTGTCCATTGTACTTTAAGCTTCGGCAATTCAAATCCGGACAGTAGTTGCGTTTTTGTTCGGCTTTTGCCTTTCCCTTTTCAGCTTTGACTTTTTATCGTTTTCAGGCCTTTTTTAACATTCTCGCGTTTTTGCAAGTTGCCAGTACTACTAAGGACTTTTCACTTTTGTCGGATGAAAACGCTATTTTGACTAATGCCATTTTATTTGTATTTTACTTGCGCTTCATCTTTAAAATCCGAGACAGTCTCGAAATACTGATTTTCCCTTTGAATCAAATTCCTCTTTTACTGAATTTTGGGATAAACTGACGAAAGTAGCGAGGCAAAAAGCCAAAAGGAGAGCGTAAATTGGTCACCTACCAAGTTTGCCTTTTTGCAAAAAGCCGAGGGAAAAGGCGAAAGTCGGCGTTGGCCTTTTTGACAAAAACACTAAATTGTCAAACAGTGCTTAGTACCATTTTACGAAAACACAAAAAAAGTAAAAAGCCGTTAAAAAGGCGAGTGAAAAGTCGAACAAAAACGCAACATTGACAGTTACTATAGCTACTGGTTACTAAATCAGGAAAAACCTGATAGCCTACGCTGAATCCGGATGAACACGAACTTCAAGAAATTCTTCCCCCTTAATACATTTTAAACTAGATACCAGGTTTGCAATATTTGGGCAAGTCTGAAGTAATTTTAAGTAGCTTGTAAACTTCTTAATTTTTTCGGTGAAATATTGTCGGCTGAAGCAGCTTAGAGCTTCGTGTGATTCACTAACGATTATCCGACAAAACCGTAATATCCCTAATTACCGACGGATTTTGACGAGAGTTGAAAAATGAAAAATTACTACAAAATTACTTACTTACTTACTTGCTATGTAGCACACGAAACGAAAGCCTTTGTTCTATTGTAGTTGTAATTGTTCCGTGGCCAATGACGTCACTATTTGTGAAGAGAACGACTAAAGACAATTTTAAATGGATAACTGTAGACAGTGTCGTTACTAGCCAAAATGTTTTGGGGAAAGTATTTACCGACTGGCTGGTAATTTTTACCGACTGTTTTTGCAGATAAAAATGATTATTATTGAGAAAAACGAATGTATTGACGAAATATCGGCTGATTTTAATAAAAACTTCTATTTCTTGGAAAAAATCGACTATTTTTACGAGAAACCGACTGTTTAAAAAAAATTGACTGTTTCAAAGAAAAAAATAGACTGTTTTTACGACGAATGGCGGCGCTTCGCGACGACTCGACTATTTTTACCGACTGGCTGCCATCATTCGGGTGCGGGGTCCCCCCACCCTCCTCTCTAGTCATGACGCCCCTGACTGTAGATGATGACTCGAGCAAGGCTTAGTAATAATAATGAGAACACCAATTGTGCATGTGCATATAAATATAATAATGACATAATTTGTTGTTACACTTGAATTTAAGCTGCTGCGGCCGTGATTGGTAATATCCAAATATCATTGTAAAGCGTACTTTGATTACAAAAAGGATAATATAACGAAAAAAATACGTATTGGCCTCCAAAGAGACTATAAGTAAGTAACTAAGTAATTTATTTCCGACCCGCCATTTCCAAAAGTGGAGTATGTAAAATAAAAGAAAGAAATCAAACAAAACACAATATACAATTTGCACATTTGTCCATGGTCTTTGGCAGAGCGGACGAAATTTCCAAAAGTGTGACGCAGGCATCTTTAACTTGGAACTGCTCCGTTAACATGTGGCTGTGGCATAACTTTGGCAAATAAAGCAGGTGCTCTGCATACTTGAAATAGCACTTTCTCATCTTTTGCAACTTCTTCTTCAGTAGAAGATGCGCGACACCAGAGCAAAATAAAATGAAAGGTACGCAAAAAGAGCTCGCTTTGTTTGGGTCTTCGCGCTGCTGCAGCGATTGTCTTGCTCCTCGAATACTCTTGACGACAACTCTCCTTGCCGATGGAAAACCGCCGTGTACCTAAGGGGATAGACGGAAGCGGCACCAAAGCTGTCTCCAACGATCGCCGTGATTGGTTGACACATTTTTGTTTGTGTTCGGAGGAAGATCAGACCCATGTCGCAAACCTTTTCTATTTTTCATTTTTTCTTTAGTCATATGTCTGTTTTCGTAAATTCTCGTGTTGTCCTTAAATTTTACTGTTGATGTGTGATAGTTGTTCGTTTGCTTTTTCTTTACATTGCCTTGCAAAGAAAAAACAAACGAACAAGGCTAGAATTGTTTTAATATTTTTTACAAACCCATCAGAATTAGTGAAGCGTCGTTTTTATGCCACTGGCATGTCTGATGATTTTGAGAAACACCAGGTTTATTTATGCAGTTAGTACATTTGCTCTGCTATCACTATTAAGCTGTTTACTCTGAATACTAAACAAGTTTAATACTCCTTGAGCCCAAGCTGACTGGGAAACATATATTCAAACCATGCATAGAACCGATATGTCAGCTACTATGCTTTTGCAGCGACACTTAGGCCCTTCTTGGCAAGGATCCTCGTCAAGCATCAGAATAGATGTTCTCGAACACAACAGACGCTCAAATTGATATCCGACAGCCTGACCAGGACCCTTTCCAAGGAGGGCCGAAATATTGCTGAAAAGCATCGTAGTTTTTTTTAGTTTAATACTCTTTATTATACAAACCAACTTTTTACAAGCTAAAATACATGAAAACCAACTTTTTACAAGCTAAAATACATGAACACACCCTCTAAACATCCTTTATGCATGTAGTTGATTTTTCTGACTGCAGGAAAGCCCGAATGGGCCTGAGGGAGCAGTAAAAAAAACACTTCAGTTTACATTAATTTTCACATACTTTTTCAAAAAGAGAAGAAAACTGAAAGATGAATAACAAGAAGAAATGAAGAAAGAAAGCAAAGAAATAAAACAAAACAAAAAACAACAACAAACAGT
Organism: Branchinecta lynchi; assembly: GCA_023053575.1. Lineage (NCBI taxonomy): Eukaryota > Metazoa > Arthropoda > Branchiopoda > Anostraca > Branchinectidae > Branchinecta > Branchinecta lynchi. The sequence continues at coordinate 30,916,934 of JAKZAP010000003.1, forward strand.
AAGTGGGAAATCATGCCATCGTACCAAAATCAACCAATCAACTAAACAAATGGAGGAAAATTGTATCGATGGTGGTCTGTCAAGAAATATTTCTTTGGTCGGTCCTTGAACTGAGCTAAACTTACCGCATTCTGGATTTCCGAAGTAATCGAGTTCCAAACTGCGGTTGCTTTATGACTCATAGAGCTGACGTATCCGTTGTATGCATTGTCAAATTCGGACAAAATATTACAAACTGGCAAAATACCTTCTCGGACTCCCCCCGTGGGAGTCTAATTCAGCCCTGACGAAGAATGCTTCCGCGAAGTGCGAAACCATAGAGTGTCGTGTTAGATCCCGGGATTTCAAAAATATATACGAATCGCCGTTGACTTGCCTAACGTATCTATAAGTTTTATAAAGTTTATATAGTCTTTCGTTTTTTTTGTGTGTAATTCATTTTTCTTTCTTTCTAATACTCCGCTTTTTAATTTGTTGTATAGCGGGCCTCAATAAATTATTATTATTGTTATTATTGTTTGAATACTAAACAAGTTATTGTCAAACTGAATAAAGTTCGGTCTGTCCTGCCATGCAGCGTTGCCACATCAAAAATATATAGAGAGTAACTTTTGGCCCAAAACAGGGAGTGAATTGCGAATGAAATTTATTTTCATGAAATGTCCACTTTTGGTCGGAGTGGAAACTGTAAAAATGAGCCATCTTAATCTTACTTTCATGAAAAAAAACTTTAAATAGTTGGTTCTAATCAGAATTCCTTTTGCAAAATGACACATTTGGTCATTTTCTAAAATAGAGTGGGTTTTTATGTCCTACGTAGGACAAGAGTGACAAAAATAAAATAGAGTGGCGATTCACACTATCGTGCGACATGTGGCAACCCTGCTGCCATGGCGGGTGTTCTTCGACTTCTTGTGGGGGCTGTCATAAGCTCTAATGCATGTTTACAGCTGTCCATCCACAGTAAAAATCACTTCTGTGTCCTAGAAGATTATCTCATTACGCTCGAATTTCAGATCCTCTTTAACCCTTTTTTATACTTCAGTGGCTTTGAAAATTGCTGAGCCAGAAGTGCCGAAAGTGCTTTTAACTGTAAAAGAAGAGTTCATCAAAAGTAGATGCTGTAGTGAATTCTGAAGTGATAAAGAAAACAGTCAATTTTGCTAGAATAACTCTCAGCTAACTTGTCTGTTGAATAACTCTGTAATAAGAATAATTCTCAGCTGACTTGTAGGTTGATTCTGATACGATAACACAGCTATTCTACCAGTCACATGTGTCAGAATCGAATTAAAAAATGTTTCGCGCATTTGTCTGTTTCCACCAAAATATCGTGCCACGAACTAATCCGGCCAATCCCATCACAGAGATTCGTAGTTTCCACGCTTACTACGCTTCCGAGCGTGATAAGCAAATAATTAGTATTAGTTACTATTTCCGATGGTTGGAGCGGTCAGCGTAATAACTTTTCGTGAGGTTAGAACGGAATTAGTAACTAATAGTTACTACTGTTAGAAGGGTTGAACACGCTCAAGGTGAGGTTTTTTCTAGTGATATTTTTATTTATTTATTAATTGACTATACATTTTCAGTTTGAATAAAAAACGTTCTTTAACGAAAAAGGCTTGAGCCTGAAGAGAACCCTCGCCAAGAAGGGCCGAAATGTTGCTAGGAAAACTCACAGCTACTTTGTCTGTTTAGCACCATCCAACATAATTAATTAACGCATATCCTATGAACAAGCCCTTGCGAAACTGAATTTATACCGCTTAAAGTCCGGTTTAAACACCTGATGTTTCAGTTGACAAATCTATCCTCGCTAGTACGAACCAGCGGAAACTGTTAACCGGAAACAGCCCCTCCCAATCATCAAACCCGGCTACAAAATAAACTTCAACCCCCGAAAGTCCGGACAAAATCGTTACGGAAACTCGGTTGTGCCTTTTTTCACTTCATTTTCAATGCAGACTCGTAGTGTGTGTTTATTATTTATATGTAAGAAACTGGATTTCGCTATGCAGTAACAGTGCAGTTTTGGGCTTAATCTCAAAATGAAGACCCCAAACCATCATTTGGCCGTGTTCTTAAAAGCTTTGAATTCTTTATTTAGGCTGACTGGTAGTTGGCTTTTGTTACAGCAATTGGGTGGAAGTGGCACTGTCCATAGTTAATTAACGTTCGAAGAAGCATACTTCTTCTGAGTCTAGGCAAAAAACCCGTGGCGACCCCCCCCCGGACATACCCCGATCGTTTCTACGATAGTTTCGAAATATACCTCTCTTTCTCTTTCTCTTTCTCTTTTTCTTTCTCTTTCTCTTCTCTTTCTCTTTCTCTTTCTCTTTCTCTTTCTCTTTCTCTTTCTCTTTCTCTTTCTCTTTCTCTTTCTCTTTCTCTTTCTCTTTCTCTTTCTCTTTCTCTTTCTCTTTCTTTTTCTCTTTCTCTTTCTCTTTCTCTTTCTCTTTCTCTTTCTCTTTCTCTTTCTCTTTCTCTTTCTCTTTCTCTTTCTCTTTCTCTTTCTCTTTCTCTTTCTCTTTCTCTTTCTCTTTCTCTTTCTCTTTCTCTTTTCTCTTTCTCTTTCTCTTTCTCTTTCTCTTTCTCTTTCTCTTTCTCTTTCTCTTTCTCTTTCCCTTCCCTTTCCCTTTCCCTTTCCCTTTCCTTTTCTCTGTCTCTGTCTCTCTCTCTCTTTCTCTCTCCTCTCTCTTTCTCTCTCTCTCTCTCTCTCTCTCTTATTAAAAAATGATAACGTGTCCAATTTGCGTCAAATTTTATGCTTCTTGTGTTTTCTTAGTTGGATACCATACACCCGTGCGCCCAACAAGTGTGAGCTAAACTGTATGCCAAGTGGCGAACGCTTCTACTATAGACATCGGTCACGTGTCGTTTGACGGAACGCGCTGTGATGATGAAAGCGGTGATATTTGCGTTGAGGGGCAGTGCCTGGTAAGTTCGTTTTCATATAGCGATCGTTTTCGTACAATGGGACAGCACCAGGTCTCAAGATATATTCGTGGTTGTTCTTTAAAGCGCAGTTCGAGCGAATTAGCAGGCACATGTTGTGTTTTATTTAATTTCTTTATTTCATTCTACATACTTCGCTTTAGAAAATAGCGGGTCAAAAATAAATAAATAAAATAAAATAAAAGTAAATAAATTTACTTTTGTGTTTTATTCATACTCCGCTGTTACGCAAAAAGCGGGTCATAAATAAATAAATAAATAAAATAAAAATTAATACCACACAGAGATAAGATGAATCCCAGTAGTAAATACTGCAGTTAACTTTAATCTCTACACGGAGAAAATTTTTACAGTGAAGCCTGATCTACAGGTACGACCCGGGCTATCGTGAGCCAACCATCCGCTTAGGGTTTCTTTCAAGATTTTAAGGTTTAATTGTTACAATTTCGATAACAAAATGTCTGTAAGAATGGTCGGATGGTAAACACCCAAGGTTACAAGTAGGTCGTTTGTGTCACAAGAACATAAAGTTTAACTGAAAATCCAGCTTATTTTTGTGTCATTTGCTTGAACACACTGGATTATTTGTATTCTGCAAAGCGATTTTTTCATTTTCCACTATCTGCTCTAGCTATGACGTTCAGAATATCTGCGACCGTCCCCACAGCATAAATTCTATTGTGACGCGGGAAATTTTAATCTCAACAGAAACCCGGTGAGATTGGTGAAGATTGCTTATTAGAACAAATACAAAATAATTTGTAGATATTTTTCGTAAGGCATACAACAAAAATACAAGCACATAGAGGTATCACGAATCTCACAGAAATTCCACTATTTTGAAAATCGATGATTCGTAAATAGCGGGGCAACAAAGTAACGTATTTTCAGCGGGTCTTCAAGCCAGTTTAACTGAAAAAGTTATGGATAACTAGATTGTCCTATCCCAGCCCTTCTCGGTTAAACTTTAAATTTCGCAAAGTGCTGTTGGAAGCTCCTGCGGGGCGTATACATACATACATGTGAAATATATATATGTATATATATTTCGACGTTGCAAAACGGATAAGTCAGCTACATTTTATTAGAGCTATTTTTCGGCCCTTCTTGGCAAGGGTCCTCTTCAGGCTCAAGCCGCTCAAGATGGAAAATGAACTTCACTGTATGTTTCAGCTTGAGCCTGAAGAAGACCCTTGCCAAGAAGGGCCGAAATCTAGCTCCAGGGGGGCTAGGGAGTTCGACCCCCCTACCCGGAAACTCACACAAATAATCGTTTTTGTAGGCTTTAAAATCTGATTTATGTCTTTTTTGTACTTTTTGGACCTACCCGCGAGCAACCCCCCCCCCCCCCCACAATAAATTCCTGGATACGGGCCTGATCTGTAGTAAATATGATATGATATTTATTGCGAAAAAGCCCGAGGGGCCATGTTAGATCGAACGATCAAGCGATGTTTTGCAGTACAGGTCTGCATCTTTGCAACACTACTCTAAATTGTGGACCTCCTTGGGTTTTGCTTTTTCGCTGTAAAACAGCCAGACGGAAATGATAAATTAATACTTAATCTCAGCTAAGAGTCGAGTGCTTCAGATTTCGTTGAGGTGCATAATACAATCAATTGGTACGATTTTCTCATCTCTTTTTGACGAAAATTTCTTCTGTTGGGATATTTTGGACGGCCATGAAAGTAACACATATTTTTCGGATGCCGGAAGTGATATGTCCGGATGTCAGGATGACCTGGGCGAGAAAAGGTGGAGGATAAACTGATCAACAAAGAGTGAACATTCAAAAGAATAACAGTTTGTGGCTTTAGTCCGTTGTTTATTCTACTTAAATTTATGTTTGCTCACAATACTGGGCATCAGTGTTTGTTGGGTTTAATTCCTATCACACTCTTCGGCGCCGTGTAAAGCTAGTCGACGTTCAAAGATACACACCTCTACTTTATGCCGGTATCGTACTTCATAAGCTTTGTCTAGTCCTCTAGAGTCCACTGCTCTAGAGCTTCAAATAACGCAGTTTACGCCAAGCTTGGTCCATACCTTGTAAAGCCTCTTCAAAGCGATACTCTTGATGACTATCTCTTCTTGTCAATCCAATATCTCCGGCCTCTCCGGGTATCTAGCGGAAGAAAGGCAGAAGTGGTGTCAAAGCTGCTCTCAAAGATCGCGGTGATTGATTGACACAGGATTTGAGCCGTTGAGTTTGAGTCGTACGGACACGCTTAAAGCGAGGCTTCACCTTCCAGATTTTTCTTCCGGATTCCAGACAGCCGTTTTCGTCGAGACGGATCTGGAAGGTGAAGCCAGCCCAAAAACGTCTGGAAGTCCGGGGTGTTGGATACCTCAGATTCCGGATGTCTGGAAGGTACCATAGAGGCAATCCAGTCGAGAGGCAGAACAAATATGCAAATGTAGGAAGGAAAGGGAAAGTGATTGACAGTTATGACTGAGATGAAAGAGATATTTGAAATGCGAAGGGGACATCTAGGAAATGTTGAAGAATAGCAAATTTAGCTGTCATTATTATGATAAAAATCTGGAAGGGTTGGCTTGACTATGCGGAAGCCCCGGACGTCTGAGAATCTGGAAGGTGAAGCCTGGCTTTTACTCCTTCTTCCTGAGGATCGCTGGCGCGTTGTTGACTTAGTCATATAGATTATTGGCCCTAAGCCAGTTGAGGGTTTGTTTACAGACAAAATTGTGTTACCCACTTTACTTTTCTATTGCTCTGTGTCTATAATTTTCTTCTGTCTTTGCACTGTATTCCTTTATTTATTTCACTGCGAACTTAACCCCTTATTCCGATACAGAGACGATCGGAACTGCAGCTTCTGTTAAGCCACAGTACAGATGAAGGCGTATCGGGTCCTGACGTATCGATACAGGTATCCATGCTTGAACTACCAGCAGTAGATTTGATCCATGCATGTAAACAAACCAAAAATAGAAAGTCGTGTGTCGTATTCTCAGACAGCATTATTAATACAAGAAAGCGTAGTTAGGGCCTAGACCTCACTTTAGTTTTTGTTTCGGCCTACCTATAATTTTTTAGCTATTATTGTAATGAATACATTTAGTATACATTTAACTACCTAAGTATTTGATCTTTACTTGGGCAAATAGCTGAGAATGCGACAGGCGTTCTACTTGAAAAAGCATGGTAGTTCTTGGTGATGGTAATATTTAAGGTGATGGTAGACAGTAATATTTTACCCTTCAGTTGCGTGTGCTCTGATTATACTTGTCTACTAATTATTACTTACGAGTGCAACAGAAGAATTTCCCAGCCTAATTTGGTAGTTCAAGTAACCTGTTAACACTTGGACTAAAATCTTTTGTTCAAAGTGTCGTAAACATCCATTATAACAGGTACAACAGTACACTGGATTTATTTATTGTTTTCTGTACTAGATTACTTTCTGGAGAAGTACGATAGAGAGTGGAAAATTAGTTTAATTTCAAAACCCTGGCAACTGTGCCTAATTGACCATTGACATGGTACAGCCATTTGCTTTAACTTGACAAGCTTCAATTAGCTTCGAATAAGTGTTTTGCAACACTGCCGAGTATAGTAATGACCAAATTAAAAATGCAAACAAAAAATCAGACAGACGTAGTGTCGTAGTAGTGGTGATGACGCTATAATTATGCTTCTCTGAATTTGAATCGTCGCAGGTTTTATTAATGGTATGGATTGTCACACCATATCACACGGTGATGGGTTGTCTCTATGTGAAACAAGTGGCCCTGTCTCCATGAAGAGGTATCACTGAGCGTGTTCCAACCTTCTAGCAATAGTAAATCGTAATTACGCTTTCCGTTCCAACCTCACGAAAAATTAGTATGCTGACCGTTCCAGCTTTCTCGAAATAGTAATTATTTGCTTATCATGCTCGGGAGCTTAGTAACGTGGTAACTACGAATCTCTGTAAGGTGATTGGTAGAATTAGACCGTGGCATGATAATTGACCAAAAAAAGACAAATGTGTCCCAGCCTGAAACCAAGAAGCCAAAATTCGTGACGTCAGGCGTAGTAACTACGGTAAGTAGGGTGGAACACGCTCACTATAGTTGCGTTTTTGATCGTTTTGTTCGCCGTTGGCTTAGCCGGTTGCTTAATTTCCGTTTTTGAACGCCGTCGACGTTCACCGTTTGCTTAATTAGCGTTTTACAACTCCGGCGACCCTTGCCCGGTCGTTGTTTCTTCGACGATTCTAGCAAACTTCGAACTTGCTAGCTCACACAGTTCGATGGTGATAGTTCGAAGGACAAAGAAACTATGACCGGCGACCAAAAACGATATTTTATAGTTTGAGTTTGAAGGTAACTATAAACTTCGATCAAAAACGTAACTTAAAGAGACATAGTGCACTAAATAATGTTTCTTTCTCTAAGTAATCTGTTTCTAAGTCTTCCAGAACAACTCGCGACTTTAAAACCTTGCTCTGCTTCCAGAAAATTACACATAGCTTCGCCTGTTTTTGGCCTCTTTTCCAGGCGTCTTCTTTCAGTGACAAACGTTGTAAAATTCGAACATGACCAATAAGCCGTCCGCAAATAATGATCTTATTAAATATAATCCTGATAATTAGTTAAAATAATTATGTTCGGAATCTCAGAAATAACAAAGAAAATATCGATTATGTTAGGTTTGTACGCGAAATGATTCCTTTAACTCAGTGGTTCCCAACCGGTAGTACGCGTACCCAAAGGGGTAGCCTACAAGAGACCTTCGCAAGTAGTATAGACTACGCGAACGTCCCAAAATCAAGTTAGTCTACAATTTTAATATCTTGCTTCAGTCGTTTTTGAGTCTCCTAACTCGATTTCAGTATTGTCATCAACATCAGATACACCAGACGCAATTTCAGATTTACATGCTTTATCAGTAACAATAAATATCGTCTTTTTGATGTATAGGTTGTGGTAAAAGATAGTGAAACAACGATTTAAAAAAAGGGGTACGCAACCTTTCTGAACCTTGATTTGGGGTACGCGGTACGGAATAGGTTGGAAGGCCACTGCTTTAACCCAACAATTTAAATTGTTAAAAGCTCATCCCCGCTAAATTCTCATAGCCAATAAAGAAGGCAATTTTTGTGTGATAAAGTGAAGTTGGATAGGAAAATAGCAGAGGTTTTAGAAGAATGGCTATATCTTTTCTTAACTTCCTTTATTGATAGTAAATAAGTAAAAGGACTGTACTTTAACTATTTTCCAAAAATGTCATTTTTGTTGTTGAAAACAGTCGTTTTTTCAGCAGAAAAAGTCGGTAAAAATTACCCGCCAGTCGGTAAATGCCTCGTTCCCCCCCCCCCCCCATTTTGGCTAGTAACGGCTCTGATTATTGTTATTGGTACATGCCCCCACAAGACGGAGTCACAAAAAGAGGAAAAAAGAAGCAACAAAAACAAGTACAAGAAACACAAACATTCAAAACCAGCCTTAATACCCTTAAGCACTGAAACATTTGCAATGTTTCCAGTTTGTAATTGTCGTTTTTTTTTTCCTATGACAGTGTTACGTTTTGCTTTTGTTGTGTTTTTCTTTTTGTTTTTATACTCCGTCCTTTTTCTTTTTGAAATGACGGGTGATAAATAAATGAAAATTATGCGGTCAGCGTAAACTTGGCCAAAAACTTAAAGGACCCGTCATGTCTATATGACAATGCAACCTACTTTTGTAACTGTACAAAATTAATTCTTAATCCGGAAAACCCAAATTTGATATGCCGTTTTCTAGCCCCACTAACGATACCTCACTAATCTTTGCACTTGCCACGATTCACTATTTTCCGTGCCCATTCTGCTCCCGACTAGTGTTCGCGTATCGTGCTACTGATGCATAAAACCGGTTATGTGAATTTTGCCGAGTTTTTGCTAGAAGCCAATAGGCATACCGAAAGGCTTAAAACAGACAAAGCAGTGGATAATTTGTTTAAAAGCAGAGCCTAGTTTTACAGTATTCTTATACTTTTGAATATTGGAACATAAACAGTAAAGAGTGCAAAATGTACTTTAAAGGCGTGTGATGTAGCTTGCCTTTCTACTGCCTCACGCTTAATGTTCGGGTTATAATAATTCCGAAATAACGCGTGACATCAAAATTTGAGTGCCCAGGTGGCCTGATTGTCTAGCTTAGTCCTATTTAAGTAATTTATCAAAATCGAAAAAATATTGCAATCCAACACTTTAAATCAGTCAATAAAGAGATGTTAAGAAAAGATTTAGTTTCTAGATACTAATCGCGTATTTTTTTTCGATTTGGTTATCATTATTATTATGATATCTTTTGTGGGAAAGGAAACACCGTTTAGTATGCGAATATTCTTGACACTCCTTCCGGCTCTTAATATCAATTTCCGCAATGACGGAAGTAAATCATTCGAGATTCTTTGGAGGGTGCTCTGAGACTAACACTTAAACATATTTTCTAGCCTGTGGGTTGTGACAAGCTGCTTGGCTCAGAAGCCAGGGAAGACAAGTGCCGAGTGTGTGGGGGGGATGGCAGTAAGTGCAATACTGTTCAAGGAAACTACACGACGCCAGTTCTTCAAGTAGGTAGGTCTCACTTTTTCGATTTTCATTTCTTGTTTATTTTTGGACAAACAACTTTGGTGGTATTTCGGCCCTTCTCGGTCTTCTACAGGTCTCTGTAAAGAAAAAAAGTTTTTAACTAAATTATTGAAAATTAAAAGTTTATAGCGTAGCTAGAAACCTTGCGAAGCAAGTTCGTAGCTTTAACAAGGCCAGAAGAATCACTTGCCGGGCCGAAGGAATATCAGCTGACTGATCCGTTTAGTCCTACCAAACATGCTATTTATTTATTTATTATTTCGAAAAAATGTTAAGCTCAAAGTTCGTCGCCATTGCAAATAGCATCATTTTGTGTAAAGGTTTTTAATTTCAAGTGTAGCCGCCAGGTCCCAGCCCGCCTTTATTTCTACTTTGTATGAACTGTAATTTCTGTTTCCTGATACAAATAAGATTTTCCTTCCGCCAAAGTATCATAAACGATGCAAAAACTGAACAATCAATCCGTTTCTTCTGGATGTTAATTAATTACAGGAAACTTCAACCTCTTTGTTCTTTGCTGTCACCATTTTCTCCGGTTCCCTGACTCCAAAATTCCTCCCATGAGCTTGATAATCCTTGAGTAATTAACAATGACGCAATCTAGTTCTAGATGTCAACTTGCAAGCCCTGAGAATATTTTTGTTTTATTCAACCTCTAGCTTGAAATGTGTTGCTTTGATTTCACAGTAACTTTCGATTCCTGAAATATAGTTTCGCCGTATTGATATGCCAGAACGGGCGGTGAGTTTATATAATAATAAGCGAGCAAAATAAACATAAAAACATTAACAACAAGACCTAAGGTTTCGATGGGATCCCACAAATCTAATATTTGATCCAGACAACTTGGTGTTGTCTTCGCCAGACTAATCATCAGAGAAAACCAAGTTCAGACCTCTATAAGCCACATCTATTTTGACGATACTGACCGAAACTTCATGCTTTACTTCTGCAGATTTCCGGTTTCGGCCAAATTCCGGGTGAACTACTTGTCCAGCAAAAACAGAAAATTCTGAAACGAATTCAGCGAATCTCCTTACCTATGAAGAATATCTAATCAACTACAAATAAAAGTTTAACTTATTAGAAAAAGGGCCCAGGTATAATTTTTTGTCATGTACAGACTCAGCGTATCTTCTTACCCTTAAATCTGTCATCTAATCAAATTCAAATCAAACTTTGACTTATAAAAAAATGGTTACAACCGGATTCCGGACGAATTACATGACTGGGTAAGCTTGTCATACACAGACTCAGCGTCTCTTCTTAGCCCTAAATCTGTCATCTAATCAACTTCAGATAAAACTTATTACTTTAAAAAAAATTTCCAGTTTTGGTCGGATTCCGGGCGAACTAGTTCTCCGGGTAGAAAATACTTTTCACATAAGTGTTCAGCACTTCTACTTACCCCTCAATCGAACATTTAATGAATTTTGAATGAAACTTTTATTTTAACCAACTTTCCGGTTTTTGCCCGATTCCCAACAAACTATTTGTCCGGCGAGAAAATGGTTCTTACCATGATATTCAGCATGTCTTCTTACCCCTAAGTCGAACATTAATCAACTTCATATGAAACTTTTACTTTTAACTGACTTTCCGGTTTTGGCCGGATTCCGGACGAACTACTCGTCGGAGGAGAAAATGTTTTGCATATCCGTGCTCGGCATGTCTTTTTACCCTATATTCGACTATCACATCAGCTGTTTAAAAATATTTTGTTTGCCCTTTAATTTGAGCCCCCTCCCCCACCCCTAAATTTAGGGCTACAGAGCCCATCTACGAATTTGACTTTACCCTTGACACACAGAATCCTCACACCACGGTTCATCAAAATATCTCATTCCCTTCGAGAGTTATCGTGGTAACAATCGGACAGACGGACCACTTTTACGATGTCACAGGTACAGGAGTGTTGCATGAAGCTGCCACCCTAAACTCCTATTTTGGGGAAATGACTTAGGGAAAAAGAGTAAAGGTTGGAATAAAATTCAGTGGAGTGTCCTGAAAGGAAGCTTAGAACCTTCGCTTTCTGCTGGTACCATAGTTTACTTGTAATTGTTCAAGACTAAGCTGGAGAACACAAAAAGAATATAGGCACCCAAGTGATCATGAAGTCGCCCACTTTGCTGAAAATGGTATTTTGCTACATGGTGAAGTTAGAAGCCAGCTGTTTGGTCAGTGAGGTTCCTTGACCTTTTGCAAATAACAAAATTTGCTGTTTTCTTGGAATTTGCATGATTTTTCTGGGGGTGGCAGCTTCATGATCCAAGGTGGCAGGATCATGTACCATGGCCAATTGGGGGGTGGGCGGTGCCATAGTAAGGGCGGCTTCATGCAACACTCCTGTATCCCTTCACTTACAGACAGACATTTTACAGACATTTCTTATTAATTTCATAAAAAAAAAATATATAAATAAAACAAACAATTTACCATTAACGGCCACTTTTAAGAGAAAAGAATCCTGATTGTGGCCGCAATTCTAACCACCATGAATCCGCTATATCACCCCTTCATTAAAAAAAATAAAATAAATAACATGAAATAAATACCCTTTCCTCTTATCACACTTCTTTCCTTTTCAAAGAATGGGATTTAACCATTCTCTTAAATGATGCCACACTTACAGCAGCTCTGACCGATTCCGGAAGGTCATTCCAGACGCTCACACCTATGTTCCTGAGAACAAATCCTGCTCTTGTTGTAATTTCTTCTCTCGTGAGCTAAACCCTCCGAAGGTCGGGTAAAATAAGGGTAATAAAACGAATTAGTGTTACAAAAATCATAAAAGTACTCAGGGCTTACCTTATTTACACTTGGAAAAACAAAAATCGCTAGCTGGTAATCACGAAGCGTTTTGGGATCCCAAAAAAGGTTATACTTCCATGCGGCTATGGAGCATCACTACGTAACTTACTGGCTCTTAGTTTCGTGGCTCTATTCACGTAATCACATCGTATGATGGTTACACTTTCAGTGCCGCTTTTCAGGATGAAGCAAAACTTTACCTTTCATACCGGATTTCCTTAACTCCGAAAGCTGCTGGCATCGGTAAGAAAATGGCCCATGCTTTTCTCTTTGCCACAGAGCGAGCAATTATACCTGATACCTGGGTCGGTCCTAAACCTATTAAAAAGTCTAAATCTCACTAACAATGGAACATAAGTTCTGACCTGGATCCATATCTTGGAAAAGTTCGCAAATTCGTAAATTAATATGAAGCAAAAGCTGTGCGTTGGTTTAGGTTTAACAAGTACAGGTATGGGAACAGACCTAAACGACACATTTGTCTCCTGTTGTTTGTATTAATTATTTAAATTAATGCGGCATTAGGTGGTATGTTTACTGTCATCTTCCAAAAAGTCAGGCCATACCTTAAGAGTCTGGTTAGGCCCAGTGTATCCTGACAAGAACTTCTTAGTAGTTAGCCCTCAACAACTTGTCAAGTTACTCTTCACATGTGTCAAGTATCGTGGTGACATTTGTTTTGATGTTTATAAAAACAGCGCGTAATAATGCGTGACCAACAGAACTTGCAGCTTAATGTCTATTACATTGTAATTATGCAGTTACTTGACGCCCAGATGTCATGACTTACTGATAGACAAACAGGAAACTCATTAATTCTCGACCCAACAAGATGACGATTAAGAAGTCGTGTAGGTTGTTGTCTCTCATATTTGTATTTCACATCGTTAAACAAACAAAAAAACTTTAAAACGAAAGGGCGGGGAGGGGGGGAGCATTGTTCTTTCGAAGTTCTTCCGCTTCTTCCTTCATTGTTTGAGGAGTGTAACGCTCAGAGTGTAAAGCAGATGCTGGCTTTCGGATTCAAACTTTCGAGGATTAGGTCTCCGATTTTTGGACTTCGTTTTTTCTAGAGATCTTTGCCTTGTACTATAGATTTCTATGGCCTATGGCCAAACAGAATGTGTAGTGTTGCATATTAGAAATGAATGATGTTTTGTTTTTCTATATCATATATTTTAACTTCCTATCAAATTTAGAGAAATTATTAGTTGTGTTTGTGCAGACACCATGGTATCTGTTACTACGGTAACTGAGCAATTATTTCCTTTTCGCAGTAACCGTGGTATCTGGTATACGGTTGCTCTACAAAAACGACAATTGCCGAAATTGCGCTTTTCGAAAAACTGTTATTCAGTCACATCACTAAGTGCCAAACATCTTTCCCATCAATCTGACAAAAACTGATGAAAGTGAGATGACTTTTTCAGATACCAAGATCAGTTACCACGATCGGAACACGGTATCTGAATTTAAGATACCACGATAACTGGCTAGATACCACGATAACTGCAAAAACGCCTTTTGACCGTGGTATCAGATACCACGGTAACTGCGAAAATGACTTTAGACCGTGGTGTCAGATACCATGGTATCTGCAAAAACGCAGCTATTGTTATCTTTCAGGCTTCTTTGAAGCACCCAGCGCCCTAAGATCTTTTAAATGTCACAATTGGGCTGTCTAAAAATTAAATCTATGAGATATAACAATTTACTAGCGTAGAGTGGAGGCAAAGATAGCTATTTGTACAGGCACCCTGAATTATTTGCTCGTGACAGAAATCCTCTTTTAACTCGACCTTTTTTGACAAGGCAGATAGAGATACCTTTCCCCGGAGACCCGGATTCGCTAAAATGTGCTGTTCCTGTTGCCAATTTAATTTTTTGGCACATGACCCGGTAGAACTGAATCAGTTAGATGGTTGGACATTAGAAACATTTTATACATCATTGGGCTTTATTGTCACATTTGATTTGGATGCTAATGATTACGGAATGACGTGCACAAAATATGTCTCGGTCAATATAACCTGTAGAAACCTGACAATCCACGATACAAGATAAGATCCGAATTCCTGTCGATAGAATTCCGAACGATCTTCTTGTCAACTAAAATAGCCTGTCGAATACCTGATTGGAAGGTCCACTTTTTTGCTGCTAAAGTTAAAATATAAAATAACATGGGTTTAAAGCATAAGGGAAAACTGAAGATGAAATACTTACAAAAATCGTTATTTAATTAATTTTTTTAAAATAAATTTGAATATAAATTAGTGTAGGACGAAGTTAAGTAAGGAATTTAGAAGTTTTGATAATAGTTTCGACCTCAATGTAAATGGTTTAAAAAGTAACATTACGTATGCCTGCGTAATGTTAGTATGTAGTGTGAGACTGGATCAGTGTCCATTTTTTATTTTTAAAATCTCTAGTCTGCATATCTACTTTTTACAGAATCTACAGTCTTTAAACATTTTTCCGATCAGATTATAATTACAAGTATGCCTATTGTAACAAATAGGGCATAATCGCAAACGTACATTGATCTTTTTGTCCGACTGTTAAAATACTAGGTACAGACTATGTTTCGGGACCTAGTTAATTCAAAAAAAAGTCTATGTTTTTAAATTGAACTTATCGCGTTACTAATATCAAAACTTATACCAATTAAACTCTTGTTAGTCCAGGAAGGGAACTTCAGAAGCTATTTTGATTACTTCTAGTACGAATACATTACACACCATCTTTTTTGGATAGTTTGCCCTCCAATCAGTAAACTCACCAAATGATCACTACGCCAACCCCTACTGTTCACAAATGAACCTAATTTTGACAATAAAGCAGCCACTGAGCAGGTACTTCACATATTTAAATTAACATGATTTTTTTTTTATCTTCTTCTTTTGTAGAACATGCTTATAAGGTTTGAAGGCAAGCTGACCATTCATTACGAAAGAAATAGAAAACCGTGATTTTCCGGGTTTTTTCTTGATCAGCTAATTATCCCTCTAGGATGATGTGCCGGGGATAAATATAAATTCGGGTATTTCGGTTGCACTTCCGGCAAACAGTCCTCAGCGAAAAATCAAAATAAAACTAAACCATAAAATCCACCACAATCACTACAGTAAAAGGATGCGAAACCAACAGACAATAAGACGAGATGTAACTAAAACCAGAAGAAACGGTGCAGACTGAACAACATGCAGATAAAAATAAAATAACGAAAGATAAAATATGCGTGTTAAAAGTGTATATGTACAAATCTATGATTATTTACAATTCTGAGCTCTGTGTATATTTACAATTTACCATCCGTCTGAGAAAGCGCAGAAGCTTTCACCCAGAAAACGGCCCACTCCAAAAATCCATGATACGTTTGACCACTTTGGATAAAACCTTCCAGAGAACGCTTCCACATGAAAGCTTCTGCGCTTTCCCTTATTGTCTGTTGGTTCCGCATCGTTTTACTGTTGTGATTGTGGTGGATTTTATGATTTAGTTTTGTTTTGTTTTTTCGCTGAGGACGGTTTGCCGGAAGTGCACCCGAATTTTGGTTACCGAAATATCCGAATTTATACTTATCCCTCGTACATCATCCCAGAGGGATAATTAGCTGATATAGAAAAAAACCCGAAAATCACGGTTTTCTAATTCTTTCAGATACCACGATTTATACATGAAGGAAAGAGAGTAGAAGCTGCAAAAAGCTCAAACAAAAACAGGATTGGGTCTTGGACTCCTGGGCGGCCCTGTGACTCTAAATGATCCTACAGCTAGCACAACACTTTATTACGGCAAAATACAGACGTAACAGATAAACTATTTCTCCAGACAAAGAAGAGGCACTCTTAACTTACCAGTAACAAAGGGAAGGATATAAGCTTTGCGCAGTTTCTCTTAGAGGTGTGCAGTCAGTACTGCAGTACTCTAGTATCAACGTTCAGAACATCTACGAACGTCTCACAAGCAAAATTGTACTGTGACGCCAAAAATTTGAATCTTAATACAAACGCCGCTATTCAGTGGCCAGTGATCATCTTGCGGAAGGTAGCTCACTGCGTGAACACTAATTTTTCGGAAGTCGTTTTCGTCAAGGATAAAACACGGGTACAAGCGCATTTGAGGTTCGACAAACCCGACAGGGAAACTCTACTATATGAAAAACGATTATTTATGAATATCAGAAATTCTACTATAAGAGAATCGATTATTTGTGAATAACAAAGTAACGCATTTTCATCCGGTCTTTAAGCCTCTTTAAGTAAATAAGTAATGAGTTACTGGCAGGGCCATATCCAGGGGGGGGGGGCTTAGGTTGCTCCCCCCCCTAAACATACAAAAACAATCATTTTTTATAGGCTTTTCCCTCTGATCTGTGTCTTTTTTGTACTATTTTTTCCGACCCGCAGGCAACCCCCCCCCCCCCGAAAGGCAAACCCCCTTCCCTAAATAAATTCCTGGATACGGGTCTGGTTACTGGATTGTCCTATCTTGGTCCTTTTCGGTTACACTATCTGCTTACGACACTACCATGTAATCAAGCGACTCCTTGACCTTGCCTGTTTTCATAACGTAACGCCCATAGATGGCGGCATTTAACTTGTCTGAAACATACCGAAATTTAACTGATTTACCCCTACAGCAACGTTAAGTTACCCATGTTTAGTTCCGCGTATTGCGTGGCGCACGATATGTTGTCAGCGGGTCAAGTAGCGAGACTGACCTTTGCGATTGACATGCGATCGAAAACTTCTTTTACGGCTAAAAGAAGCTGCGAAATTCCTAGTGGTGAGAGGAATTTTTACTGGTTTATTTTGATATTTCGTCGGTGTCAAGCGGAAACCGCGTTTATGGTCCAATTTGCGATTACCACTTTTTGACACAGTTCTTCTATTTGACGAAGAAATTCTGCGTCGAACGGTGCGTATCTAGATTGCCTCCGACTCATAGTTTGGGAGATATAACCAAGATGGAAACCACGTGTCTCGGATTAACATAAGGGGCTGTACTACTAACGAGAAAAAGTTCTTATGTTTTTTGTTTTTTGCGTAAACCACGTATCTCCTTTTTTCAAACCTTTTCAGGAGGTAACTTTTTCTCGTTAGTAGTACAGCCTCCTACGTTAATCCGAGATACGTGGTTTCCATCTTGGCTGTATCTCCCAAGCTATGAGTCGGAGGCAATCGAGGTACGCACCGTTCGACGCAGAATTTTTCAGCAAATAGAACTGTGTCAAAAAGTGGAAATCGCAAATTTGACCAGAAACGCGGTTTCCGCTTGACACCGACGATGTATGCTTCTTTTTAGAGGCGTTACTAGCCGACGTATTTGGGGCGGGGGGGGGGGACAAGGTAGCTACCGACCGGGTGGTCACTTTTACCGACTTTACAGTTGTACACTAAGGGAAGAAAGCATTTGAAGAGAGATGAAGTAGCGTCATTTCTTGTTTGTATGTATGAGCAAAACAATCTCGTAGATCACATCTTGTCAATTTTCTAAAGTGGAATATTAATAACAATAATAATTTATTATGACCCGTCATACACTCACAACGAGAGACGTAGTATAAATACAAAAAGAGGAAAAAGTAATACGGAAAGACATAATACCAAACAAAAAGCAACACGAAACTAACTTCTAACAAATTAACCTAATAATGAACCAAAAAATAAAAAGAAAGAATAGCAACAACGGCAAAAGAACCAGACTAGAACAGAAACCCTTTCAAGGGTGGTTCGAAGGATTTTCTGATAACTTAAGAAAAACTTTGTCCACAGCATTACGAGGATTCGGCAAGCTTATCTCGCCCGCAGTCTATCGGAATGTTTTCAATATAATACTCATGATGATACTTACTTTGATATAATACTCTTCACGACTTTCTCAGCCTGACGAGGACCCTTGCCAAGAAGGGCCGAAATATCGCTGATGAAGAATCGCAGCTGACGTATCCGTTGTAAACATTGTTTGAATAAATTGATGACTATCTCTCCCTGCCGATGCAGAATCTCCGGATACGTGCAGAAGAAATGAAGAAATGGTTTCACAGCTGCTCCGAAAGATCGCCGTGATAGGATTTGAGTCCTTGATACGGACACGTTTACTCCTTCTTCCTGGGGATCACTGGCGTGTTATGGACTTCGTCATATAGAGAGCGTGTTCCATCCTACTTACCGTAGTTACTACGCATGACGTCACGAATTCTGGCTTTTTGTCATCAAGGCTGGAACGACTTTTCTATTTTCCAGCAGAATATCATGCCACGGGGGAATCCGACCAATCACGTTCCAAAGATCCGTAGTTACTACGCTCCTGAGCGTGGTAAGCAAGTAGTTACGATTAGTTACTATTTCAAGAAGGTTGGAACGGTCAGCGTAGTAACTTTTGGTGAGGTTGGAACGGAAATAGTAACTAATAGTTACTTTTTGTAGAAGGGTGGAACACGCTCAGTGTGTTTGCTTGAATACTGGTAAATAAAAAAACAACATTCGTAGCCTGTTTGTAAACAAAGAAACTGAAGATTGACGGCCAATCTTATTACAATTTTTTTTTTTTTTAAACAAACCGTCAAGACTAAATGTTCCGTCTTTGCGGGACCGTAAAAGGAGTGGGGTCCGTTGGCGGTTGCCTCATTTCGTAATCCAGAACTGGCAGGAAATGTTACGTTTAGTCGATCGTGGCGTGTACAGTGATATCAGACTGAATTAATTTATTACAGGTCGCAAAATCATTCCGTACTAGACTGGTGCATAATACGGGCCATAAATGATGAAATGTAAGACGCATAAGGCGAGCGGTAGGGACGAATTGCATGTTTTGTCTTTCGTACAAATTATAGGGCTCTATTTCGACCTTGTTATAGCTAGCGAAAAGAATGTGAGATCACGTACTAAACTAAACAGTTGGACATTGTTGTAAATAGAACTCATGTTCGGTTCGTATATGGATGGGATGGTCGAAAAGAGGGAACGGAACCGAAGGGCATGGTGCGGGTGGGAACAAGTACTAAATACAACGGCGTCAAGGAGATCAATGTGAACAGGGGACGCTCATCATTGTTTCGCTCTCTGCTCGGGAACTCGGTTGACTAAAACAGTGCACCGTCAGAAGTTTCATAACAGATAGCGTATAACACATTCAAGAATAACACCTTTTCACTTAGAAATAAAGTGTTATGACCAACTAAGTTTACACTATTTCGTGCCTAGAACTCCAACAACACCTTCAATTGGTAAAAGTACTAACGGGAACGAAAGAAACATAGCAGATAACATCCCAAAGTGTTATCTGTTGAAACCGCGCATCCTTCTGTTGTCGTTATGTAACTTCTGACAGTGTAGTATTTTTACCTATGGAAGGTGTTGTTGGAGAAACTTTTTCAAAAAAGAGAAGAAAACTGAATGTGGGAGAACAAAAATAAATGAAGAAAGAAAGCAAGGAAGAGAAAAAAAAACGACAACAGCAACAAATAGTAAGTGGGAAACCATGCCGTCGTACCAAAATCAACCAATCAACTAAGCAAATGGAGTAAAATTTTATCAATGGTGGTCTGACACTTAAAGTATAACTGAAAAGCCAACTTATTGTTGTATCATTCAACTGGACATACTGCATTACTTGGATTCTGCTAAGGGATTTTTTTTATTTTCCACTATCTGCTCTAGTAGTGACATTCAGAATATCCACAGCCGTCTCCATAACGCAAATTCTACTATGACGCAGAGAATTTGAATCTCAACACAAACGCGGCTTTTCAGTGGCCAATGGTAATCTTGGTGAAGACAGCTTAGTGCGTGAACGCAAATTTGTGTAAATTTTGTCGTCAAGCATACAACACAGGTATAAGCACATAGACGTACCACAAATCCGACATGGAAATTCCACTATCTAAAAATCAATTATTGGTGAATAGCGGAGCAACGAAGTAACGCATTTTCATCGGGTCTTTAAGCCTGTTTAAGTGAATAAGCGATGGGTAACTAGACTGTCCTATCCCAGTCCTTTTCGGTAAAACTTTAATGTCTGAAACACCTTAAAGCTCTTACTAGAAATGATCTTTTCCCTATGAAATGACTCATAAATTTTTGTTTTGAAGTACCATTACTTTCCACCTAAGACTAGCGGTTCACTTGTTAGCGCTTGTCGACTACATCCAGCCTTCCTGCTCTCCGACGCGGCCGCTGGACGCAAAACATTTGAAAACTGAACGTGTCTTGGTCAAAAAGTGGGAAAACTAAGCAAATAAAAGAAGTAATAAACAGAAGATTATCACATCCATATATGTGCAAGAGTTGTCAGCGGACGTTGAATACTCCGGCAAACTTTTCGTTGGATCACGGGAAAACTCGGAAAGGCCGAAAAAGCGCGAAAAATTCGTAGTTACGAAACGAAACAATGGAAAAAGGTGGGGATTTTAGAAGCTTATAATTCCATATCGGAGCTAAGTATATTATAAAAGGCAGAATAGGCAAGAGGGTTCCTTTAAGACTGTTCACTGATTTCTGTCGTAGGCCATGCATGTTCCTGAACAATCAAATTAAACCGTGTACTTCATTCTCCATTATGCCAAATGAAAATTTACTGCCATATTTTGACTGGCTCAGCTGAATCTGGAAACAGCAGTGAAAAAGGACCACACGCATAGTTCGAATGTGTTTTGAACTCTAGACAGTCTGTATCATCTGGCAAAGTTATGAGGGACATTCTTAATGCATAAGTGTTATGTAGTAAAACGACAAAATTGCTTGCATGCTTCAACTTCACCAACTATCTGTGTTGATCAGGTTAAATTTCTCAGTTAAAGCACAACTCTTACTAGAAATGATCTTTGCTCTATGAAATTTATCAGAAAAAAACTTTTCGAAAATATCATTACTTTCCACACCAGTTTAGCGATTTTCTTGTTTGCGCTTGTCGTTTCCATCCAGCCTTCCTGCTCTTTTGAAAACTGAACAAGCCGTGGTTAAAAAGACGAAAACTAAGCAAACAGAAAAAAAAGCAAAAAACAGAAGATTCTCATAGCCTTTTCTTTGAAGGAATTGTGAGTGGACGTTGAAGATTCCGGCAAACTTTTCCTGTGTGATGGGCAAAACTCGGCACGGCCGAGAAAGCGCTAAAAATTCGTAGGCACAAAATGAAACAATGAAGAAAGGCGCAGATTTTAGAAGCGTATAATTCCATAAGGAGCTAGGTATATTATGGAAGGCAGAATAAGCAAGAGGCCTACCCAGATGTAAACTATGGGGGAATATGATAAGCCATGTCGCACGATAGTGTGAATTGTCACCCTATTTTGTTTTTGTCAATCTTGTCCTACGTAGGACATACAAATCCCTCTATTTCAGAAATGACCAAATGTGTCATTTTTGCAGCAGGGATTCCGACCAGAAGTGACTATTTCAAGATTTTTTCATGAAAGTAAAGTTAAGATGTGTCATTTTTGCAGAGGTGATTCCGACCAAAAGTGAACATTTCAGGAAAATAAACACTCCGAATTCACTCTCAGTTTTGGGCCAAAAGTCAGTCTCTAAATATTTTTGACGTGGCGACCCTGTCTGGAACAGCCTGCTAAAGAGGCCGGTCATTGTGCGCTGTTTCAAGTGAGTAGTACATGAGACTTCCAGCTCCTTCCCAGTTTCTTCGTAATATATAAAACCTAGATTAACCTTTTAACTTCCAAATTCACTTTGCATGCTGTTAGAGTTTAAGAAACATGTGTCTATCTGTATCAAGGGTAAAACCGCATCACTTATAGCATTGTTCCAATAGACTGTTTCGGGAAAAATAAGTAACAAATATGCCATTCTAATTAGCTATATATGCTATTCTTATATGACAATCTAGCTTTAGAGATTTTTTTCAAACCCGCGTAGAATCTTTTCCAAAAAAAACAAAAGCAGGAAGCTCATATGGCACTTGCAAAGCTGCCCGATGAAAAATTTATCTCAAAATAGTACTACGAAGTAGTACGAAAAGTAGCATGCAGTACTAACGATGCTACTACATGCTTCTACTTCAAGGCTACCGTGTTACTACATACTACTATATGCTACTATTAGCAAGACAGGATGCTACTGGATAGCCTACTACTACAAAAGATTGGACCGGTCTGAGGAACATTAAATGATAGTATTCTTTGCTATTACATAGTACTACATGCAACGTTTTCGTACTACTACCATACTACTACGCAGGCTACAAATTTGTCATCGGGTGGGTCAGATGGAAGTGATGGTCAAAAGATTTGTTTTCGCTTTTCGCTTCAGATGTGCCTTGCAAGGTTGGGTCGGAGGATGGAAGTGATGGTGAAAATTTGTTTTTTTTTTACTTTTCGGTTAAGATGCGCACTTTACGAGTGCTAAAAATTAATTTCTAAGCAAAACCGTTGTGGCAAAAAGGATCATATAATCATGGCGATTGTGAAAAAGTAAATTTTGCCTAATAGTATTTTTCTTCATTCTGCGGTAAGATGAGTTCTTTAAGGGATGGTTAGATCGGAGAAGTGACGATGTCGAACCCGATGATGTCAAGCTTATAATGCTCCAGAAAAGTTTTATCGTCCTAGCACATCTGGAACTACCTTAACTCACCATCACCGGAATTCCGGACACACCCCTACAACCCCCCTCGGTACCCAAACCCGGTCCAGCTCTGTCACTGATGCACCTAGGACTTGTGGCTGTATTTCCCACCAAGTTTCATATGATCGCTCTACCCTATGCGTGTCACAAGATTTACGTTCCCCCCCCTCGTACCCTTCCCCCGGTTCATCGGATCCGATCTGGACTTGAAAGGACATCTGAGACATGAGGTCTTTCATGATATCAAGTTGTATTAAGATTCGGTAACCCGTTCGAAAGTTATGCATGCCACTAATTTCCGGATTCCGCCGTCTCCCACTCCCCCCACGATGGTTGGATCGGGCGAGTGACTGTTTCTAAGTTAATCTGGTCGGGTCCCTGATGTTCCTGCCAAATTATATCGTCCTAGCCCACCTGGGAGTACATTAACTACTCATCAGCGGAATTCCGGACCACCCTCCAGCTCCCTATACAGTGTCCGAATCCAGTCCACTTCCGTCAGTTAATCCTCTAGAGCTTGTGCTTGTTCTTCCCCCAAGTTTCATCCCGATCGCTCCACTCTGAGAGTTTCACACCATTTCCGGTTCCCCCCCTCCGACTCCCACCCCAGATTCATCGGATCCTGTCCGAACTTGAAATGAGACATCTGAGACACGAGATCTTTCCAGATATCAAGTTTCATTAAGATCCGATCACCCATTCGGCAGTTATGCATACCCCTATTTTCCGTATTTCGCCACCTCCCCCTCCCCACACGATGGTCCAATCGGGCAAGTGACTATTTCCAAGTTAGTGTAGCTGGGTCCCTAATATGCCTGCCAAGTTTAATCGTCCTAGCACTTCCGGAAGTACCCAACTCGGAAATATTGGACCGACAGACCGCAAAGTGATTGGTATATGGCACTTGAGCGAAGTTGCAAGTGCCATAAAAATCAGGTTTTTGACTTTTGGGGCTACGACTCCACTCGGCGACCTTAATATGTTCTTAAACTTTTTAACATTACTATTCCTACAACAAATAATCATACAAGGTTTAAACTTCAAAACTTTAGTCATCATTTCAACTTATTCTATAAATTTCCAAGTACCTATCTAATAGTGTTTTAATCATTTCTACTATAATTCTTACCAACTTTTCTTTTCATTAATAATTTGCATTCTGTCATATTCTGTTGTCTTAAATCATACATATCCACGAACCTCATTTGGTTTCCTCAGTTTACTTTCACAGATCATTTTTGTAGTAGCAGCTGTGTAGGGCTTATCTAGTTTTGCGAAGTAAAAAGGGGTCGGTTATGCAGAGAATTCTCGCTTAAAGTCCTAATCCAAACATTCAGTTTACCTTTTCTTAGTCATCGCATGCCACAGGTTTATTTTGAATTGAACACGATTGCCGGGTTGCTATTTCGGCTCGAGAAGAAACCCACGCCGAAAGTCTTCTTTTCTAGATGACGAGATTTTCCAGGACTGATTAGCAAAGAATTATAAGACCTAATTAATAATTTTGTATGTCTTCAGAGGTACCACACTGGTCTTGGTATTTTAATTTATTTATTTGTATTTGTAATAAACAGTTGGAGCATTAGATAGAAATTATTATTTTGACCCTTGGCTCCCTACGTGCCATTGTCCGCGATAATCGGTTGAGATTTAGTCCAGACAGAGTTATTTCAAACCTAGGAAATTTGGTGTGTGTTTTTTTTTTTTATTTGCTCATTGTTTTACGGTGTTTTTAGTGGTTTTAAACATTCATAGTGACAGTAGGGATGGTTAGCATTGTGTATGTGGTAGAAATACCATTTTGTGTGGCCCGCTTTAAGCAATGTGTTCGTAGTTTTAAAATGTAATCTGCCACTTGCCATATACGCCTGTTTTAACTGTTTGGTGAGATGTACAAGCCTCACTGAGACGTCATTTAAAAGCATACAAGGAGTCCGAACATTCGCACTGACACTGACAGTTCATTACTGTTGTTGCATTTTGGTTAGTAAACTTCGTTATTTACTGATACAAAATTCAAACCACGCCTTGTCTACGTTGCATCGTGTAACAACTTAGTTTGCTCCTTTAAAATAAACAAGTATCGTTTTGGATTTGCTGACTTCGTAACTGTCTTGCTATTTTCAAGCTAGGGCGTCCTGTTTTGTATTGTCCTTGGGGCTAGGAAGCAGTGCCGTCTTTACTCTTAGGCCAGTTAGGCCTGTGCTGGGGGGCCATGGGAAAAGAGGGGCCAAGCGCCGGTGTAAATTGTTGAGAAATCAGGATAAGGGTGCTAGCCTTGTTCATTATGACCGAGGTGTGACCAGCTACATTCTATCGTCATTTATGTTACCGAAGTTATGCTCAGATGTGACCAGTTTGGCGACCAAGAATCGGTCGCCACCAATTTTTATGTTTTTGTCTCATGGGCTTAAAAAACCATGAATGGCCTAGGGTCCACCAAAGGTAAAACACGGCACTGCAAGGGAGACATTCTGTCGGAAGGTTGGACCTTAATTGGTAAGGATTATAAAAAATAAAGATTTTTTTAAACTTATCAGACAGTAGCTTTGTTCCAAAATTTTCAGGAAATTGAAACTTATATGTCTGTATTATCAAATCTATAAGATTAATTGTATAAGAATACTAATTGCAGAAGAAGCTACTTTTCTACATAGCTAGCCAGCGGTCTGAGAAGCAAAATATAATGTGACTGAAAACAATTTTTCTCCTTGCCTGAGTACCGGCTCCCCTTGCAACAAATAATACTATTTCCACTCTCGAATTTTATTTCATTTCTAGCAGTAGTCTGGTGGTTTTTTTTCTTCAAAATGTGTATGTTAATGTACCTTCTCCCGAGCTTTTTGTGCTACTGTTTGTGTTCTAGTCGTTGGTGCCTTTTATCATTCAACGATAAAAATATGATCATGTTTGACGGAGCAAAACGGATAAGTCAGCGACATATTATTAGAGCTATATTTCGGCCCTTCTGGAAAAGTTCATTGTCAAGCGTGAGCGGCTTGAGCCTGAAGAGGACCCTTGCCAAGAAGGGCCGAAATATAGCTCTAATAATATGTAGCTGACTTATCCGTTTTGCTCCGTCAAACATGATTCGCAGTCAGCTTGGGCTGAAGGAATTTTTAAAAATATGATCTTTAAAGTTTAACTGAAAAGCCAACTTATTTTTGTGTGATTCAACACTGCATTATTTGGATTCTGCTAAAGGCGTATTCTCGCCGCTCCCCAAGGATTCCCCGCGTTTTTTTGTCCCGGGGACTCCCCGTATTCTCGCGAGTCCCCATGGACTGGGAATGCTCCGATTATCATCACCATCATCAAAAAGGACTCCCTTTCAGATTCGGAGGGGAATCTATTTTTGCTGGTGTTATTGCAATGTAAAATTAATTAAAAACAATCAGAATAACCACAAATAAAACAGACCCAGACTAATTTCGTCAACTACATATTTTTTTTTTCTCGAACAACCCATTTTGGAAGCATTCCCCGTGTTATCGCTCTTTCAGTACGAGGAGTCCGCATGGAGTGACTCCCTCCATTCTCGCCGTTCCCCGAGGAGTCCTCGGGGAACGGCGAGAATACGCCTTAAGAGATTTTTTTTTATTTGCCACTGTCTGCTCTAATAGCGACGGTTAGGATGTCTACAGCCGTCTCCACAACGCAAATTCTACTATGACGCGGAGAATTTGATTCTCAACACAAACGCGGTTTTTCAATGGCGAATGGGGATCTTGGTGAAGACCGCTTAGTGGCTGAACAGAAATGTTTATTAATCCTTTTCGTCAAGTATACAACACGGGTACAAGTACAGGGAATTCCACAATCAGAATAAACAAAACCAAAAATAATGTTCCCATTCCCACTCTAAATAAAATATATAATATAGATATATATACTATATTAAAATCGATTATTCGTGAATGGCGGAGCAACGTAATAACACATTTTCATCGGGTCTTCAAACCTATTTAAGTGAAGAAGTGATGGGTAACTAGATTGTCTATCAGCCCTTTTTTGTTACAGTTCAATGGGTACATCAACTACCCCAATCCCACTCTGTAACAACCTAGGACCAATGCTTACCCCCTAGATCAGCAGCTTTTTCAAAAGTTTCCTCTCTGTGATATTTCAAAGCGTAATTTTTTTGGCCAGTACATGCGCAATTACTAGCTTGGACAAAGATAAAAGTGATGTTTCTTATAATACTTAGTAGATCTTTATTTTATGCATAAATCAGCTTGTATAATTCCGATTTGAACAGGTTATTTGTTTTTGAATGATTTTTGTAGCTATGTTATCTTTTATAAGCTTATTGCATATTCTGGTACATTCTATAAAGAAAGTTTTCAAGCTTCACAACACTCTTCCACATAGAAAAACTTTTAATAGGCACTTTAAACCATGGAACTTCTGATGAAACACTAGAACAATCAGGTAAGCATCTACGGCTTAACTTTGGTGACATCTCAAATATATCCTTTTCTATCAAGCATTGCCGGGAGTTTTTGAATTTCCTGCCACGATATCCCAGCTCCTAAGATTTGGATCGCCGAAATGCCGGAGAGGCAAAGACGAGGGTTAACAAGAAAACGATCGATTTTCGTATCGCCTTCTAAAGGAAATGTTTATTTGTGAACCATTGAATATAAAGTAAAGCATTAGAAGTGTCCATTGTGCTTTAAGCTTTAACAAAGCACCATCTGTCGAATGCCAATCGCTGCGAATCGCATGTCTGGCCCTTTGCAACATTTCCTAACAAAATTGTGCCTTTGCTTACCTTTACCCCCCAGGTTTACCTTTACCTTTATTCATCCTTCATTTAAGTTAACTTATCATTGTTTCAGGGTACAATGACATTGTCTTGATACCAGCTGGCGCTACCAACATTCGAATAAGAGAAGTCAAAGCCTCCAACAATTATTTAGCCTTGAGGAATAGCTCTGGACATTACTACCTCAATGGTAATTGGAAGATTGACTACCCGAGGGATATGAAGTTTGCAGGGACTCTGTTCAAGTACGAGAGGAGGGCTGAGACGTTTTTTGCCCCCGAGTCAGTTTCAGCTGTCGGGCCTACAACAGAACCTTTGTACCTTGTGGTAAGTGGATAGAAAGATTACAGCCTACCCGACAAACGTGTAGATAGTAATGAACTGTAAACCAAAATTCTCCTTAAGCGGGATTTGAACCAGCAACCTTCGGCTGCAGGCTCCGATGCTCTAACCATGAGCTATCGAATCACTATTGCCAGTTAGCATAAGGGGCCCAGAGGGACAGTGAAACAGTTCACGTCGCCACATCACAGGATAGTTATGTAGCTTTGTTACGATAGAACTTATTTTAATTTTACCTAATTTTACTGTGACAAATAAACGAGAAATAATTAAATAGTATAACTGCTTCATCGTTTATTTCACTGTAAAAAGTTTCTCCTTTATCGGACTTTATTAGTTGTGCGTCACCGATTTCGGACATTTTTATTGCTAACTCGGAGAATTAAAATCCGAATTCGGAGACTTAAACCCGATGCAGGATTAAAACTCTAGAATGCAGAATACTGCAGAGTATACTATTGTATTCTAGTATTTTGCGTTCTAGCGCGTTTTTTTCTTGAAACAGATTATAACTATCTGAATTCGGATTTTAATTTTCCGAATTAGCAATGTCCGAAATCGGTAGCGCGCAACTACTGAAGTCCGATAAAGGAGAAACATTTTACAGTGTTATCAGGGTAAAAGTCCCTTGTTTTAAGTTCCTTCTTCACATGGCTATTTAAACACCATCATCGAAAGTTGCAAACAACAATAATTTGAAATTGCGAGGTAGGCTATAGGATTTTCGATTTTCAGGCTGAAGTTTCGGCGTTTGATACTATTCGTGCCTGTAATTTGTTGGAAACTTTTCTCTGACCCTTTTCTTATTGTTTAATCATAGTCTTAAAGAAGAGTTTAGTCGTAAAATAAAATTCGAACCACAAAAAAGGAGTCTTAGTCTTGGCTCCCATTTTTTAGGTTTTGCACCTTCAAATCATAGCCGACAAATATGGTGCGACATTCCTTTTTCTTAGGACAAATTCGAAACCTTCAAATCCCATTTTTGATTCGACTTTGTTCCAAAACTGTGATTAAGGAGTAGAGAAAGATTCAGAAGAGGGCCAACCAGAGCTGAGGTGATGAAGAGAAAATCATAGATTAAAATGTATTTATTTCTAACTATTTAGTACTAACTAAAATTTAAAAAAATTGCTTGAAAAACAATAACCCTAGCTTCACACAGACGTTCACACTGAGGCGATATCGGCCATCGCCAAGATTTTTCGTCGCCAAAATCGGCGATTTCTGTTGCTTCGTCAGGCGATTTTCAATGTTGGGAAAATTCAACTTTAATCGGGCGACAGTACGATTTTATGCACGCAACAGCAACATTTCGTTTTAAATTCTATTGCCGACGAAAATTTAGTGTGAACATCCAGGCGATAAAAATCGTCTTTCGCTGAGATTGAAAAATCTCGTTCATCGCCACGATTTGCTCTGTGTGAACCTAGGAGAAAACACTGTTACCACAATGATCAGAGGCGTTACTAGCCAAATGTTTAGAAAACATATGGTTTTTAAGAAAAACTCGATTGTTTTGACGAGAAATCGACTGATTTGAAGAAACATCGACTGACCGACCGACCAGCTGATAACATTGGGGTGCGTCCCTCCTATACATGACGCCCCTGACAAGACTACAAAATTACACTAAACAGGATTCGGAATTTTGTCACAAAAAATGGCTCGGTATGTCATGGGCCGAGATGTCATAATGAGTGTACTGATGATTTGACATTTAATCCCAGTTTATGATTATGATGTGGTTTGGCTGACGAATAGGCAACCTCTCGTGTGTGTATTTTTTTGTCTTTAAAGCACAACTCTTACTAGGAATGATCTTTTACTTTCCACCTGAAATTAGTGATTTTGTTGTTAGCGCTTGTCGAGGCTTCAGCGCTCCTGCTCTCCGACGCGGCGGGTGGGAGCAAAACCTTTGAAAACTTAACGCGCCGTGGTTAAAAAGCTGGACAACTAAGTAAATAAAAGAAGTAAAAAACAGAAGATTCTCATATCCTTATGTTTGAAAGAGTTGTCAGCGGAAATTAAAGACTCCTGCAAACTTTGCTTTGTGTGACGGGCAAAACTCGGCATGGTCAAACAAGCGCCAAAATTCGTCGGCAGAAAACGAGACAATGGAGAAAGTTGGGATTGTAAAAGCTTAAAATTCCACAAGGGAGCTGGGTGTACTGTAAAAGGCAGAATAAGCAAGAGGGTCCTGTAAATATAGTCCAATAAAACTGAAACTGTTTTATTCTGATTCCTCCAGGCAACTGTAAGGAAACATTAGTGCCCTTCCCTCACAAGATCAGCCGGCTGCCGGGTATCCAAACATGCTTGGATACCCGGTCGAAGTTCTGCCACCAGCGGAGGTATACCACCACCCTTCGTCAATTTTTTGCGCCAACTATCTGGAATCAACTACCGTTAGGTATCCGGAATTCCAATAACCTTATTTCGTTCAAGCGAGCGGCGAAAAGTCGTTACAGGAAAATTGTTTCGTTATCACCCTTTAGACCCCTGTTTTTCTAATGTTTTCTTTCTTTCTCGTTCCTTGTTTCCCTTATCTTCTATGTTTTTCATTCAAAGTTGAAATCATAATGTATTTTTTTCCTCTCCTCCCTTTTTCTTTATATTGAGTATTCAGTTAGTTGATTCTGTTTGTTGTTTAGTTAATATTGGTTATTTCCTTGCCTTGACCAAGCACTCCTTTTGTGCTTTCCTGGCAGGAATATTAATTGTGTATTTTTTCGAGTCCAATAAAACTTAAACTGAAATCTTATTTTTTGAGAGAGCTTTCTAGAATATATACATTGATCATTCTGGGGCTTTTTGGGATCCGGAAACGTTAATGACGGGGTATCTGTGACTTCGTAAAGTTTGTCAGAGTATCTGTCTGTCTATCTGTTAGCATGATAACTATCGAAGGGGTTGAGCTATCTTATTCACTCTTGGTGTGATGATCATTTCAGTCAAAAAAAGCTGGGCAAGTAGTTTGACCGGAAACCAGCCGAAACCGAAAATTTGGGAGAAGAAATTTTGTACCCAATGTCAATAAAATTGGTTTGAAAGGTTGGTCTACCCGAAAAAGATACGGTGCTATTTTTTTCAATAAATGCTGTTGCGCCACGGATGGGCAGTCCCCGTTTACGAATGAACCTGGTTGTTTGACATAGTTTTTGCTAGAAAGTACTACCGAGTGATCTGTTTAAGTGGTCTATGGCAAAGACCGAACATCTCGGCTCAGTTCGGTCGAGTATTAGAAAGATAAAAAAATACCCCCCCCCCCTTGGGAATTGTGGTGCCATCGAAACCTTTGGCCTTGTTATTTTCTAGGGTTGGAAGGAAACCGGAGACTCCCCTTCACGCGCAAGTAAGGCTTACGACTTCGTGAAAGCACATTTCTGCACGCATGTTAACCTTTTCTTCTTTTCAGCTGCTTTACCAAGAACCGAACCCCACCATAGAGTACGAATACAGTATTCCGTTAACCATATCACCGCCGCAACCTGATGCTTACCAATGGGCTTTTGGAACATGGAGCGACTGCAGTGCCTCTTGCGGCGGAGGCCAGCAGACACGAAACGTTAGCTGTTCCAGGTCTTCCAGCTTTGAGGTTGTAGGGGACAACCTGTGCGATCGACAGCTCCGACCTTCACCATCGAGGTAAGGTTAAAGGGGTTATTTGACATTTAAACAATGTTTACAACGGATATACGTCAGCTACGATTCTTCATCAGAGATATTTCGGCCCTTCTTGGCAAGGGTCCTCGTCAGGCTATCAATCTTCTGGGTCAACGTCGGGGAAGGAAACAAACCTGTAATCTGTATTGTATATTGCTGATGAAGAATTGTAGCTGACGTACATCCGTTGTAAACGTTGTTTGAATATAATGTTTCAAAGTCAGCTTGGGCTCAAAGAGTATTTATGGTTATCTTACCTTAGATCTTAGATCCTCCTGTGCAACAACAGCCACCTATATTGTAAAAAGTCTCTCATACCCCGGACTTTAGGGGTTGCACATCACCGAATTTGGCGATTTTTATTCCGGATTCGGAGAGTTAAAATTCAAATTCGAAGAGAAAAATCCGCTACAGGATTAAAACACTAGATTGCAAAATACTGCAGATTAGGCTAACTTCATCTGCAGTATTTTGCATTCTAGTGTTTTAATGCTGTATCGGATTTAACTCTCCGAATTAGATTTGAACTCTCCAAATTCTTATTTTAATTGTTGCTGAAAATTCGTCGAAAACGGCCAATCACAGCGTCAGAACGGCCGAATCGGATTTTCGGGCAAATGAACTTCCCAAGATTTCTGTAACGGTTATTTATCCTCCATCATCCAAAGAAAGAAGAATTGGTGAAGTATAACATTTCATGATGATGATGATTTTTTTAACGCACTTAGGAAGAGGAAAATAGTGCAGTATAGACAAATAAAAGGAAAAAATACACTGAGCTTTCAATAATGTAGTAAGTGCACGAGATAAAAAAATAAACATTAAAAAAAGAATAGGGACTAATCGGGTCAACAAAGTCTTCTTCCTAGACGGAGTGCGGAGAAATGGCCAAGGGCAGAAACGTGAAGGTCCTGGGCAATTGAAGATAACTTTGCACAAGGGTCAGACGAGGGGTCGACGACTCTAACTTGTTATGTACACCATTCCGGAATAACCTAATAATCCTGACCATTCCGGATTATTCCTAACCATTCCGGATTATTCCTAACTATTCAGGATTATTCCTAACCCTCTGTATGAGATTTAATTCCAGTTGAAATTAGAAATTCGAGTCATCTGGCATCCTTCATGGCTACAGTGAAGAGATTTTTCCTTGCAAAAGGATAGTAATGATGCGGGAGTGTTTTTTGTAAGCAGAATGTTTGTTGAATATGTATGAACCGTGTATGAATGGCATGTAGAATAATATAAAAATAGTGTTACCACATTATGTAGAATAGAGAAGACTGCCACCTAATAAAATTGAATCTAATCTAATATAATCCATTCCGGATTATTCTTGACCATTCCGGATTATTCCTGACTATTCCTGACCATTCCGGATTATTCCTTCGGAACGTGTACACCATTCCGGGAGAGTCATCGACCCTTCGGTTATAAAAAAAAAGTTATAAAAAAAAGTTATAAAACAGTTATAAAAAAATTCCTATAACGTCGTATTTGTAGTTTTGTAAACAGCGCTTTTGCGGTTCTTGTCCCCAGAAGGATGCGGCAACTGCAAGTCGTCCTCATTCGTATTCAATTTGGCTTTATAACACTAGAAAACTTGCACTCAAACATCCTGCTAAACCGAAAGATCAAACACTAACCTCTTTGTCGGTACGCGAACCATGTACTTCGGCTATCCAGCTCAATCACGAACTGGCAAAAATAAACAATGATTCGCTATTTCCGTATGCAAAACTTAAACTTTAAAAAACTTTACGAGTTCTGTCTTACCTACCTTTGTTATTACCACTGAAGTATATCAAAGAGCAGTGATGGAAGGTCAGAGCTGTATTGTAAGTGTGAACATGTACCAAGATGCAACAGTGAGTATTTGCAAAAAGTAATGAGAGGTTAAAAAATATTTAGCGCCTTAAAAAGCAATAAGTAGAGTATAGTTGGGATAATAACAGTGATGCTGGTTTTAAAAATACCATGTACATGCTCGTGTTGCAGACTTATCTTAGTCTGATTTTTTTCCCGTCCCATTTGGAGTTTTAAAAAAACAAAAATTGCTACTATTAAAGGAGTTAGTTCCGAACCATTCTCAAATTTACAGTATCTAGATCACCCACGTACAAGTTGCTGGTTTCAAATCAGATTCACAACGATTATGTTCCGGTCACTGTCCTGCCAGGTAATTCAGAACGACTGTCTGGAGTCAGAGGCGGTACTAGCCAAAATGTTTGGGGGGGGGAATGGTATTTACCAACTGGCTGGTCATTTTTACCGACTGTTTTTGCAGATAAAATGACTATTATTGAGAAAAAATGGCTTGTGTTGGCGAAAATCGGATGATTTTAAGAAATACTATTACTTTAAGAAAAAATCGACTATTTTACGAGAAACAGGCTGTTTTGAAAGAAAAAAATCGACTGTTTTTACGAAAAATCGTGGCGGTTCGCGCTGACTCGGCTATCTTTTACCGACTGGCCGACAACATTCGGGGGAACCCCTTTCTCCCTCCCCCCCCCCTAGTCGTTACGCCCTGGTGGGTGTACTGTCACTGTCCTGCAAGGCGACACAATAATTGCTACTATTACCCTAGGTTCACAAAGATGTTCACACTGAGGCGATATCGTCCATTGCCGAGATTTTCGCCGCCAAAACCGGCGATTTCTGTTGGCGATTTTCAATGTTGGGAAAATTGAATTTAAATCGGGCGAGACAGTACGATTTTATGCACGCAACAGCAACATTTCACGTTAAATTCTGTCGCCGACACAAATTCAGTGTGACCATCTAGGAGAGTCTGCGCGAAGAGGCGTGATTTTTCGTAAAAGCAGTTATTTAAAAAAAAAAACAGTAGGTAAAAATAACCTGTCGTCAGTAAAAATACCTTGCCTCTTAAGATACATTTTGGCTGGTGATAATCTACTTGTAATATTAGGCTTTCGGCAATCATAAACGGCGACACTAGGTTTTGAAGCTACAGAATTTTGGTTCCTTCGCGTACCCCTTGGGGTACGCGTACCACCGGTTGGGAACCACTGATCTAGATCACCCACGTTTGCTAATTTGAAACCAGACTCACGACGACTATGTGGGATGGCTTCGTGGCACGATTTGAAAGTACATGGCTAAGAGCTGTCGAGCAACTCCTAATTTATTTTATTTCCTGACTAGCGCAAATCAGTAATTCACTATCGTCGGATCATCATATGGTTTAATAACTAGTTAACGTAAAAGAGATTTCGGAAATAGGAGCCCCACAGTTTCAAATTAGTCTATGTACAGTTTACTTTATGAAGTGATTAGGTCTATGACAGCATGGGATTGAAGTGTCCACGAAGTAGGGTACGAATGACTTAGTGTACCGGTCGGTTGAGTTTGAACTGGCCATTAGCTAAAAGAACTACGGGAGCTCCACCTATAGTTACCCTGAAGCATGGTATGAAATACTTCACTGGTAAAGTTCCAAGATTTGAAGTCCCGGTGGAGATGACCTAAAATTTGCTGCGAATCTCCCCCCCCCCCCGCCCCAGCACTCTTCGGGTTGGTGTTCTCACGTACTTTTGCATTCAGGCTGTTGAAAGGGAAAGCAGATGAAATATCGTCTAGAATTACAAGTTTAAGTCGGATCTATAAAATTATTAGGTAAAATGGGGGATTCAGCCCGTGTGCCACTTTGAGAACGACGAGGGTAGGGGGTGGTCTTTCCTTTTGTTCAATGTGAGTATAGGCCTTATAAAATACTTAGAAATCTTTGAACGATTTGAAGAGCTAAAACAATTAAGGAGGTATCTGAATTTGGAGTGGTATTCCTGCTTAATTATAATACAAGTCTTGCATTCTATTTCAAGTTACCAAGCAGTCACATTCATACGACTTACACGCCATCTAGAGACGTTACTCTTATCTCTCATTTAGACCCTGTAACACTGACCCATGTCTCTCACGTTGGTTTGTGTCAGACTGGATTTACTTAATTACTATACAAGTATTGCATTTTTTTTCAAGTTACCAAGCAGTCACATTCATATGACTTACACGCCATCTAGAGACGGCTAAAAATCAAAATGCCCACGATCATAATGCCCACGACTCAAAATGCCCACTAAAAATGCCAACAACTCAAAATGCCCACGGCTCAAAATGTCCACGAATCAAAATGCCCACGACTCGAAATGCCCACGATTCAAAATGCCCACGACTCAAAAATTTTTCAGTCCGTAATTAGGTGTTCTAAAAAGAATAATTTTTTTGTTTCTTGATCAATTCAGATTTTTTTGCGTTAAAGTAAAGAAGCGATGTCGTATAAAATTGTGCCAACCCAGAAAGCAAAACCAGGAGACACCAATTAACTTGCATCACAAAGGTACGAATGATTCCTTGATTAACAAGAGCTGGAAGCCCATACAGCACTTGCAAGGCTGGGTCGTAGGATGAAAGTAGGAATTCGTCAATTCGTGTGTTGGTTTAAGTGCGATCAATTGCAAGCAAAACCCTTGAGATAAGAATGATCATGGGTCCTTAGAAACTATTTTATTTGTGCATTTGGCCGTGATGATGCGCACTATAAGGGCGCTATAGAAATGATGATAAGCTCATTGGAATCATGGAAATGTATATTTTGTTCAAATTATTATGTGTACAGAAATTCACTTGTAAGCAAAACCTTTGAGGCAAAAATGATCATGGGCCCCTGGGGATCATGAATATACATCGTTTGGCTCAAGTATTTCTTTGAATTTTCGGTTAACAAACCGAGTTTAGGGGTGCTAAAAATCAAGTTTTGAGCAAAACCCTTGAGTTAAAATGTATTCTTTGTTTAAATTTGTGTTTTTACTTTGTGGTTAGGATTAGCACTTTAAGTACTTCAGTACTGCAATCTGAGAAGTGACAATTTGTAAGTCAATCTTGTATCTTATGTTCAAGCAAAGTCTCATCGCCCGAGCACATCTGGAAGTACCTTAAAACGCGATCACAGGAATTACCCCACCCCACCAACTCCCCTCACAGTGCCCAAACCGAATCCCAATCACTCCGTCCGCTCTGAGCGTGTCACAAGATTCCCCCCCCCACACATTGATCGGATTCGGTCAGGACTTCTTCGTGAAATGCGACTTTTTCGCATTTCGAGGTCCTGGGCATTTTGAGTCGTGGAGCATTTTGAGTCATGGGCATTTTAATCGTGGGCATTTTGATAGTGGGCATTTTGAGCCGTGGGCATTTTAATCGTGGGCATTCTGAGCGTGGGCATTGTGAGAGTGGGCAAAAAGATCGTGGTGATTTTGGGAACCACCCCTAGAGACGTTACTCTTATCTCTCATTTAGACCCTGTAACACTGACCCATGCCTCTCACGTTGGTTGGTCTCAGACTGGATAAGTATTGCATTTTATTTCAAGTTACCAACCAGTCACATTCATACGACTTACACGCCATCTAGAGAGGTTATTCTTATCTCTCATTTAGACCCTGTAACACTGACCCATGCCCCTCACGTTGGTTTATGTCGAACTGGACCGAGTGCACATCCTCCTGCGGCGAAGCAGGGGTTCAGTTCCGGAGTGTCTACTGCGAGCAGCAAATCAGCGGCCCCTACCCGTCTATTGTTCCTGAGGAGACATGTTTGGAGGACATTGGACCCAAGCCAATCTCTTTCCAGAAGTGTAATGAGGATTCGGTGTGTCCAGCGTTCCATGTAGAAGATTGGAGTCCTGTAAGTCGATTGTTTTTCTTCACTTCTTCCAACAGAAGTTTAATACAGTTCGTTACGAAAAAATGCTGTCCCTCCACTTGTAGTTTGTTAGTTCACCGGAGTTGCGTTTTATTTGAAGTTCATAGTACAGCGGACTGTTCGTTGTCGTTTTATTCGCCAGCGGGCCGTACGCTGGGAAGGGGCGGGGTGCTCGAAGTCGTTTTATTTGCCAGCGGGCTGCCCGCTGAGTGCCAGTGGACCCGCTAGTTTGTACGCTGGGTGGGGCAGAGGACAGTTCAGCGTACGTTCTGACGTAGTCCGCCAAGAATAAAACGACTATTTACAGTTCGCCGTCCGCTCCCAGTGTACTATGAACTTCAAATAAAACACAACCCGGGTTAGGAGCTTCCTTATTCAAAATCCGGTATTCTAGGTTCGTAATAGTTACTTGTTCTCAGATGCAGTATATGGAGTCCTTTTTTGTTCTAAATACAAAAATCTGGTAGATGGATTATGGTACCGCATCTACATACGAATTTTGATAATTTTTGTGTGTGCTAATGACATATAGGATCTTAAATCCCCTTCTCCGTTTTTTATCTCTCTTGAGAGACAAAGGCAACCGTGTGGATCCAAATTTTGCATGCTGATTTTTCTAACACATGTCAGTACCCTTTCATCCCGATTCAAATCCTTTAATTTTTTTTCAATTTCAATTTCTTTTATTTAACGGTTTTTGAAAACCATAAAAAACAAAACAAAAATAAAACACTCGAAACGAACAGTACACTAAACTAAATCAATCAGGTCGAACGGGCTCCAGGTGAAACCTGGGTCACACGCAGAGACCGCTCCCATTCCAGCCACACAGGCAGAGACAACCTCAAAAGCGGGGCAGATGCAGCCCGCACAAGTGGATTAGACGACCTGAGGAAAAGAAGGAAGTCCCGCCACCACAAACATACCAGAAGCACTGCAGTTTCTAGGCAGACGATGCAGCCACCTGAAAGCATTGTTATACAGAACCCGAAAAGACCTGTCAGTTTCCCCAGAGATGCTGGTCACAAGGGCCAGGCAGTAAATTGGAGTGCAGTAGGCCCTGAAAAGAAAAGATTTTATGTCCTCTTCACATGAAGAGAATTTTCTAATCAGTATATTTGCACGGACACACAGCGACCTCGAAACGGCTGTTACGTGCTCCTCGTCAGTCAGTTTAGACGTCAGGTGGAACCCGAGGTATTTAAATGACGTCACAAACTCGAGAGTGACACCATTGAGTATGGCGTCCGGGATGCGTTTTAGTCGAGCTCCTTTCGGAAGAAACGCCATACACTTCGTCTTCGTGGTATTGAACACAATATCGTGTTCAGCGGCAAACCTTTCACAAACAAGCAGCAAGCTATTCAGCGCAGCTACAGTTGGGGCCAACAGAACTAAATCGTCAGCATAGCTGATATTGTTAAAACACTGACCATTCATGTAGCAACCAATACCTGTTTCAGACAGCTCCTTATTCAGCTCGTCAACATACAAGTTATAAAGGAGTGGAGAAAGAACACCACCCTGGCGTACTCCATTGCCCACTGGGAAATGTGAGCTATAGCATCCACTCCATCTAACCCGAAACTTCTGTACAGTAAACCACGATCCAAGAACCCGAATGATTCTCGGGTCAACCCCTTTTAGTCGCAGCTTGTCAAGAAGTTTCGCGTGATTAACACGATCAAACGCAGCCTTAGCATCCAAAAAACACGCAAATACGGGTGTTGAAAATAACCAGTAGAACTGGATCACACACTTCAGTAAATAAATACACAGGTCAGTACCCAGGCCAGCTTTGAATCCAAACTGGGAATGTGAAGATCTTATCGTAGGTTCAATCGACTCATAAAGGCATTTTTCAAAAACTTTCG
The DNA here is from genome assembly GCA_023053575.1 of Branchinecta lynchi. Classification (NCBI taxonomy): domain Eukaryota; kingdom Metazoa; phylum Arthropoda; class Branchiopoda; order Anostraca; family Branchinectidae; genus Branchinecta; species Branchinecta lynchi. The sequence continues at coordinate 30,956,238 of JAKZAP010000003.1, forward strand.
AAACTACCGCAGCTAGAGCAATCGGCCTGTAATTGCTAATTGACGTTTGGTCACCTGATTGGGATTTAGGAATAGGGACCAGGCAAACTTCAGTTAAAGAATCCGGTACAAAACCATGATTGAGGAAACCATTAAAAAGAGCAGTAAGTAAACATACCATTATGGGCCCGCCATGCTTAAGGTGGTCCGCTGTGATCCCGTCGAGTCCCCCAGATTTACTCCCAGTGAGCCCAGAGACCGCCTTTGCCGTGTGGGCAAATGTGATCAGCTGCTCAGTAGGTGTAAAACCGGGATTCTCACTCAAACGGGACGTTGATGCTGCTACATCCGATGGCACTGACGAGAAGACTGTCCCGAAGTGTCGACTCCACAATTCTGCTATTGCTTCCGGTCCTTTAGCATCAGCTATCTGATCAGATGGCTTAGGGGCTGATGCTTTATTAAGGCGAGAAACACGAGCCCAAAACTCACGAAACCGCGATCCCGAAAAACTCAGTGCAAGTGCACTGGTGCGAAGCTGCGTAGCGTTCCTCCTGCACCATTTCAGGGCATTTTTATACCTACAATTAAGTAATCTTCTTGCTCGGTCCACGGCATCTCCCGTCGGCCGGCCTTTCTGTACCCAAAGCAAGAAAGCTTGTTTTGCTGCCAAATAATGAGGTTTGACGTAGCGACTCCATCCTGGAACTTTAGTACCGTAGCTATGCGAACCAGCATTTCCAGGGGACCGTATAGGGAGACATTTACATGCACTAACTACAAGGATAGCCAGAAGCAAAGAATAAAGTGAGTCAAGAGCTTTGGCATGCAAAGGGTTAGTACAGTGGAAAGAAGAACAAGAGCTAAGTGATGAAACATCCAAAGACAGAATTCTCCGGCTGACCTCCTCTCGGTAGGACCACAGCTGCACCGAGTTTGCCTCCACCCAAAAGGGGTGGTTAAGAGGGGCTTAATGTTCTTTTTGTTAAATCCGACTCTTCTTTGTATACCAGAGACCTTTTCCTTCCATAAAATCACAAAAACAAACAAAGATACGATCATTTCATTCATGTTGCTACTCACAGGTGGTTAGCCCCTTTGCTAGCCTTCTGGAGGCGGTTTGGTGAGGCCATGATTCTTAGTTTCCAACCACGATTAACAACCATAATATCTGGGGGCTTTTGAATATCGTTATGTAACAAACTTCATCCTTGAGAATATCTCCTCGCCTTATACTTTTATTTCTGTCCTTGCTCGGAGTTGATTCCCACTCAGGGCAAAATTGTATCAAACCCAAAATGTGGCTGGTCTTGACGGTGATCCACAAGAGAGGGCAGTTTTGCTTCAAGCACATGCTATTTGTTTATTATTCTTTTCTTTCCCTAAAAAATGAGGAGCACAAAATATATTGTATAAAACAAAATTATGCCTAAACCAAATGACTCATTCAACTGATACATTCAGTGACACCGTAAATACTATAGAGTGTCTAGGTTTTGGTACGGACTTTAAAGGACCTGTTTTATCTGTAATCATAATGCAACCTAGTTCCATCACTCCACATATTTCTGAACCCGGAGACCCCAATTTCGTACGGTATATTCTAACCCCTCCAACGAAACCACGCTCATTTTCTCACTTGCTGGGTTTTGCTACCTTCGATGTGTATCACGATGTCGACGGTTGTCTGCGAGAAGTTTTTCCATCAGAAAAAACGGTTATGTCAATTGTTTCCCTGTTGTCGCTAGAAGTCAACGGGTCTCGGAAAGGCTTTAACAGCCAAAACCGTGGGTTATTTGTTGAAAGCACAGCACAGTTTTAAAGTATTCAAATATTTTAAAATACTGTAAGTTGAAGAGTAAATAGTGCGAGGGGTCCTTTAAGATGAAGGCTTTATTCGCAATTTTAGACAGCCATTTAAACACCTGATAATGAAAATAAAATTAGATATGTGGCAGGAGCCCCTGACTAATTCTAATAACAATAATAATATTTTGCAAAAACAGGCCATTAAACGCTACAGGAATTCTAGGTTTCTGAATGAATGAATAACGAATTTGTGTCAAGGGCATAAGTGCAGTAAAACAGGTAAAAGAAAATTAAAATAATCATAAAGCAGTCAAAAATATTTTCCATAAAGGTTATTCACTAATACTCTTGATGGCTATCTCTCTTTGCCGAAGCAAAATCTCCGGCCTCTCTGGGTAGCTCGCGGAAGAAAGGCAGAAGTGGTGTCACAGCTGCTCCCAAAGATCGCCGTGATTGATTGACATAGGATTTGAGTTGTTGAGTTTGAGTCGTACGGACACGCTTACTCCTTCTTCCTGAGGATCGCTGGCGTGTTTTGGACTTTAGTCAGATAGAGTATTTAGAATCACAGTGACGGATCGTGGACAGATACGTTTCCAGTCGCAGAACACAAATTCGAGGAGAGGTTATCAAGTGTCAATAATGGGCTCGGAAATTAACAAACGGCGGATGAGATAGCGGTTCCGTATGCGCCGTAAATGGCAACACCGAAACCGGGTTCCATTACATTTTCGTAACTTTTTAGTATCCATCTGTTTTCTCATTAAAATAGTAATTTTGTAACATCCCTCTGATTTCTCTTTACAACACTATTGGCTTATCTAATTCAAATATATTCAACAAAAACATTACTGCTTTAAGTATTGCAGTTCGCAGACACTGGTGTCATACCGAACAAGCGGAACTTTTTTCGGCTCTTGGTTGCATGCAGACATCATGTTTTTTAGGATGAGGGAATTGACACCTGACTGAAGGCTGATATGATAAACCAAGGCTAGGAACCCAATTTGCACATTGTTCAACTGGAATTCTATGGTTCTCTGAGCTAATTATTGACAACCGTGTCTGAGTGGTATTAAAACAGTTCTGTATATGTACATCTGGTAGAACCATAAATAAGATATATGTTCCTTCGGCCCAAGCTGTCTGCGAATCGTATTTGACGGGGCAAAACGGATATGCCAGCTACATTTTATTCGAGCTACATTTCAGCCCTTCTTGGCAAGGGTCCTCTTCAGACTCAAGCTGAAAAATAAACTTGTTGAAAAACAATTAAAGATTTATCTTTAATATTTAACTGTTGAATCTGTAACTGTTTTTCAACAAGTTTATTTTCCAGCTTGAGCGGCTTGAGCCTGAAGAGGACCCTTGTCAAGAAGGGCCGAAATGTAGCTCAAATAAAATGTAGCTGGCTTATCCGTTTTGCCCCGTCAAAAATAAAATATGTTACCTGCCTGTTCGTCGACCATCATATGCTTAACGGCAGATGTACGTTCCGCCGACCAAATACTTCGGGCAAAATTAAGAAAGGGTTTTCAAAATATATGTATAAAATGTTCTTTGATGGGCAGCTACGGGTTAAGGTGATAAGGGATATGGAATTAGTTTTCCAGCATGCGAAGTAATGACATACTTGGGGTTCCTATAGATGTCTCGTCATCTCTGCCCTGTATAATGTTCGAATATGTGACGTATCTGCAGTCAAAGTATCATATTTTATATTTTTCAAGTATTTCTTATTGGGTTCATAGATAGATAAATAGATAGATAAATCGTTTTATTCTCCAAAAACTGATCGTGGCTCACGCCGGTATAGTCATGGACATAAATGAGCACACAACTAATAGGCCTGCGCATATACGGCTACAACGGTCATAAATAACATGATAACCTAGCAGCTCAGCTTATGCTTCGTTATACATCTTTAAAAATTAAGGGACAAAACTCTTTGCAAACCTCTGGTGGGCACATTTAATTGGCTGCAACTTTTCAACCGTAGTAGCTACCTTGCGAGGGAGCCTTTTTGACAGCTTTTCAGAAGGGAAAATATTTTTGCGGATCGGGTGATTCAGAGATTTGACACCAAACTCCATGCAGAATTTCAGCCTTCGTTCATGTAAGGAGGTGATTTCGAATTTATGTAGTAACTCCTCATAGGACCTCTCGGCCACCTTTGACGCTGAGTTTCCGGTTTAACTTAAAAGACTTTTAATCGGAACGAAAAAGATGACAAATGTTTATAAAGCTTCCGAAGCCCCCCCCCCCACCCTCCGCAAGCCCACAAGGCTACTTATTCTTTCCGTAGTTAGGAAGTCAAGACGTTAACAATCGTAAATTAGGCGCTCAAAATCGTTTGCATTTTTTATCTTCTTTCGTAGTATTGCAGTGTTATTAAACGGAGAAATTGGTTCAGGTATATTTTTTTAGTTTATATTAATCACTATAGCCTAATCCACAGCTTTGAGGTGTAGGAATAAATAGCTAAATAAGAAAGCGGTTTGTTCAACAAGGTAGACCCCATTAAACCTCTTGACTGTAAGCTTCACAATTGGTTATCAATTTTAAACGTAAAATGTGGGATTGAATTAATGATGCCAACTCGCCATACGCATGACAGCGAACTGATATGGTCGAAAATGGAAGAATCATTAACAGTCAATAGGAATAATTATTATGAACCCGACTATACCTTTATTTTCGCAAAGATTCCAACACCAGCCAACATAATACAAATAATATGTGCCGAATTAACCCTCGACTTGACCGCGAAACTCGTTCTTTATCCTTGATTCATTATAAATTAGTAAGTTCGTTCGATAGTGCAAAAACCTCAAAATACTTATTTGAAAAAAATATACAATTTCACAGATTAGGCTGTTGTGTCATGCCTGCCAGATAGATTTGTTTTTCTTTATTTTTTTTAGTCGACCGGGCCTGGTTTAACCAGCGACTTTGATGTGGATGATCCAGACTTTAAAAAAATATTCTTCAATATCAACTCCTCCGATTGTTGTTGTACTTTTTCTTTTATTTTACTCCACTATGCCTTGTGCTTTTCGACAGGTTACCGTAAACTTAGTAATACTATTATTATTTTACATATTTTCCTTCAGCAAGGATTTTGGAGATTAAAGTGTTAAGCAGGAATTTCTCGCGTGATGCTCATTGTGACTTGAAAAACTGCTTAGCGGATCAGAAGTATAAGAACTTGAGACGTGACTTGGGGATTGTTCACATTGCGGTTTCATGTTGATGAAAATCTAGCACTTCCGCTGGGAAAATATTTTTTAAGGATTCAGGAATTAAATACACAGTTTGATGGTCTCTTAAACTTAACCTTTCTATGAATACATGTTCAATTTGAGTTGTCGCCAGTCACGATTTGCAAACGGTAATTAATTATTATATTCGGACTCGAAGGCCATTTGATAGAGACCGCTGTGTTGAAAGTCGGAAGAGTGTTTAAGGTTATGTTAAATATAATTTGCTAAGATTTTTTTTTTCAGTTCGGCAGTTCATATAACTTTCTGAATGTTATAATAAAATACAAGTATTTATTTAATAACTTAAGATGGGAAATAAACTTGTAGAGGCTTGGAATGAAACGGGAGTAGCCTACGACAATGAAGAAAAAAGGAAAGAAGACCGCACACGCATCAAAAGCTAAAATGTTGAAAGGAAAATAGAAAAAGAGGAATAATAAAAAAAAGAACACAGTAATTAGGGAGATAATTAGGTAAAAATAAGGATTTCTAGGAAAGTCGTATATCACCGGCTGTTTAGCCAGGTTTGCCACACCAGAAACAAATGAATCACCCGTCAGTAAAACAATCAACACAAAAAGAAATCGCTACTAAGGCGACGTGGAATTTGTGGAAAGTTTGTTATTATTTTAAAATCTCTTGATTTTTGTTTTATCTCTTATGTGAAAATCAACAAACTGAGTAATCTAGTGACAACCACAGAAACAAACTCCAACATTATATCAATCACCGCTCTTGGCAACCCTGTATAAACGTCCAACATAGACGAAAACGCCAAATGGGGTCGTAACAGTCAACTATTATATTTGACAGTGCAAACGGATAGGTCAGCTGCATTTTACTAGAGCTATATTTCGGCTCTTCTTGGCAAGGGTCCTCTTCAGGCTCAAGCCGCCCAAACTGGAAAATGAACTTGTGAAAGAAAAAAAAAACAACTAAAGATTCTAGCTTAGCCTTAAAGGACCCCTCTTGCTTATTTCTGTCTTTTATATTATCCTTAGCTGCCTTGCGTGATTGTAAGCTTCTGACATCCCCGCCTTTTGCCATTGTTTCCTTTTGAACCTACGATTTTTTAGCGCTTTTTCGGCATAGCCGAGTTTTGACAGTCATGTCACGAAAGAAAGAAAGCTTCATGTCCGCCGCGTATCCAGGAATTTATGGGGTTTTTTTGGGGTGGGTTGTCGGCGGGTCGGACAAAATAGTACAAAAAGACATCGATCATATTTTAAAGCCTACAAAAATAATTGCTTTTGTGGGTTTCGGGGAGGGGGGTGGTTGAGCGTTTTTTCGGCCGAGCCAAATTCTGCCATTCACGCACCGCCAAACTCGCCAAAAGCTTCAAGGTCAGCAGATCTTTGTAAGGCATGGTAGATCATCAGGCATATCCTGTTTTTTACTTCTATTGTTTTGCTTGGTTTTCCCATGTTTTAATTACGGTGCATTAATTTTTCAAATATTTGCCGTCCATCCGTCGCGTCGAAGAGAGCGTATGCCGGATACTAACTGGATAGTTAGTGTCGACAAGCGATAACAAGAAGATCGCTGATTTCACGTGGGAGGTAGTGGTATTTTCAAAAACGATAATTCTGCGACATTTCATCGTGGAAACATCATTTCTAGTAGGAGTTGTGCCTTAAAGGACCCCTTCGCACTGCTTACTCTTCAACTTACAATATTTTACAATATTTGAATACTTTAAAACCAGGCTGTGCTTTGAACGAACGACCCACAGTTTGGGCTGTTTTAAGACTTTTCCGAGAGCCCTTGACTAATCGCAAAAACAAGGAAACAATTTATATAACCGTTTTTTTCTGATGGAAAAAACTTATCGCAGACAACCGTCGACAGCGTGATATACATCGTAGGTAGCAAAACACGGCAATTGAGAAAATCAGCGTAGTTTTGTTGGAGGGGTTAGAATGTACCGTACGAAATTGGTGTCTCCGGATTTAGAAATATACATAGTGATTATGGAAGTAGATTGCGTTAGTATTACAGGTAAGACAGGTCCTTCAACGCTAATCTCACTTTTAACTTTGTTTCATAGAAACCAAACGTCTCTTCTGATCCATGGTCAAGGCCAGACAAGGTTCAAAGATTCAAACATTCCACATCCAAAAACATTCCAAACAGTTCACATCTCAAAAATTCAAAGCTTCAAACATCCTAAATAGCAACTGACTTCGAGGAAGAAAGATAATAAAAATGAAAGGAGATGTTCAACATGTTCGTGGAGATGAAGCATTAGTAAGATGATACCTAAAACTCAACAACTTACCATTATTTAATTATTCACGGATGATAGTGGAAGGAAATCTGTAAATCCCCGCTTAATTCACATTACAACGAAACAGTGACAGGAGGCGAGCAAAGGGTTAGGGACTCCGCAAAACGCAATCTTAAAGAGGTCAATGTTTGGGAAGCTGTGTCATTCTCTATAGATACTTTGATGGAGAAAAAGCTTTTTAAGTCGTAAACCAAAAGTGCTCCTCAGTCGAGATTTGAACCCGCAGTTTCCCGCCTGCTCGAACACAGAAACAAGGAGTAGTCTTAGGTTTAAGCAGAAACATGTGAAACGCTTAATTACTTTCGTTCAATACTTCTATTGGTTTGCAGTGTGACCAGCTCTGCGGTGACGGCACTCGAAGAAGGAAAGTCACATGCTATCGAAAAGTTGGTGAAACCGTTGAGATCCTTGATGACGAAGCGTGTGGTGCCGAGCGGCCATCTACTGAGGAAACTTGCAACCTTCGTCCGTGTGAAGGAGTAGACTGGGTGACAACACCCTGGAGCGGCGTAAGTGGCTTTGGACTTATACCAGTTCAGTGATCCTAGGGGGTTGATCTTGTTTGTTCTGCCTAGTCTCTTTATCTCCATTCATTAATGAATCGAAGGTAGGAAAGGTAGCAGTAGGGTAAAGTGCACGACTCAGTGGCATACAAAAATGGCACTTGAATAATAATGAGTTTTCTGTACATAGAAAATAAAAGATTAGCCTAAGGCATTACCTGATGAAAAATTTGTCTCAAAATAGTACTATGAAGTAGTACGAAAAAGTAGCTTGCAGTACTAACGATGCTACTACATGCTTCTACTTCAAGGCTACCGTTTTACTGCATACTACTACATGCTACTTTTAGCAAGACCCGATGCTACTATGGCAAGACAGGATGCTACTGGATACTACTATAAGATTGGACCAGTCTGAGGCACATTAAATGATAGTATTCTTTGCTATTACATAGTATTACATTTAACATTTTCGTACTACTACCATACTACAAAACAGGCTACAAATTTTTCATCGGGTAATAACTGGACAAACAAATAAATAATGAGAATTTTAAGACGATGATATTATAGCGAGGGTTGCTCACTCCCAAAAATGATGTGCACCAAGTGACGGGTGCCGCGCCGAGGTGTACACCGGTGGCGCGGAGTGAACAACCCCTCGTATTATGGTTACAGTATTAAATGGATACGTCAGCTAAATTCTAGCAGAGCGATATTTCAGTCTTTCTTTCCAACGCTCATCTTCAGGCTCAAATTGGAAAGGATTGATACTTTATTGCAGCACGAACTTTCACAGCGTCGGATTGCCCAATGTGCCTTTTTTGTCAGGTACATCATGATTACGTAAAATCCAACAAGGCGGTTATACATCATAAGGCAATAGTAAAGAAATTAACGAAAGTAAAAAGTAACGAAAAACAAAATTCACGTCTAGTAACTAACGAAAATTAAATACTACTATACTAGTGAGAAAAATACTACTACTGACACTACATTTCTAGTTACTAAAACAAATGTTAAAGAAAAGAAAGCAAGAGCTCTAAGCTCATATGATACTTGCATGGGTTAGGATGTTTTGATTGATCAAAAGTAAGTTTCGACTTTGCGGTTGATATGCGCACTCTAGGGGAGCTAGAACTTTATTTGTAAGCAAAACCCTTGAGGCAAAAATGATAATGGGCTGATTGGCATCATGAAAATGAATATATTGCTTAAAAGTATTTTTTTTACTTTGCGGTCAAGTTTGGTACTTTAAGGAATAATCGGATTTGGGAAGTAGCAATTTCTAAGCAAATGTTGCTGAATCTCTAATATTCCAGCGAAGTTTCATCGTCCTAGCATATCTGGAAGCACATCTCAACCGGATCACCGGAATCCCAGACACCCCCCTACAACCCCCTCCAACTCCACCCACAATACCCGGAGCCAATCCAGTTCTGTAAATGATTAATCCAGAGCATCTGTTTGTTATTCCGACGAAGTTCGATCCCGATCACACCAGTCTAAGCGGGTCAAGTATCCCCCCCCCCCAATAATTGTCGGACTCGGTCCGGAAATGAAAAAGATCACCAGAGAGAAATGTCCTCTGTTCAATTATTAAATTTCACTCGAATGATCGCCCGTTCCAAAGTTACGCATGACTCAGTATTCCGGATTCCCCTCCCTCAACTACCCCCCAAGATTATCATGTCGAGGATTTTTTTTATTCCAAGTCAGTTTGACCGGGTCCCTGATATGCCTGCCAAGTTTCGTCGTGAAAATCCCTAAAAACGGAATTCCGGGACCCCCCCCCCCCCCCACCTCAAGTGTCCGGATCCAGTCAAATTGTGTAAAAGATTTACATGGAGCAGATATTTGTTCTTCCCAGCAAGTTTCACTCCGATCCCTCCATTCTAACCGTTTCTTGAGATTTCCCCCCCCCCTCCAACTCCCCCACGATGTCCGTAGCAAATATGATTGAGTAAATGATTTACCTGGAGAATCTGTTTGTTCTTCCCACAAAGTTCCATCCCTATCTCTCCGTTCTAAGCGGGTCACGTATCCCCCCCCCGAAATAGTTGCCGGATCCAGTCTGGACACGAAAAGGTCACCAGAGGAATGTCCTCTTTTCAATTCTTGAATTTCACTCGAATCCGATCATCCGTTCCAAAGTTACGCATGACTGAATATTTCGGATTCCCTTCCCTCCACTCCCCCCACCATTATCAGATCGACAAGTTTTTATTTGGAAGTCAGTTTTATCGGGTCCCTGATATGCCTGCCAAGTTTCATCGTGAAAATCCCCAAAACCGCCATCACCGGAATGCCGGGAAACCAAATCCCCCCCCCCCCCTAAGTGTCCGGATCCACAACAATTGTCTAAATGATTTATCAAGAGCAGATGCTTGTTCTTCCCAGCAAGTTTCACTCCCATCCCTCCATTCTAACCGTTTTTTGAAATTTCCGGTCCCCCCAACTACCTCCTGGCTACCAGATCCGGTCAAGACTTTAAATGGGACATCCCAGATACGTAATCTATTCAGTTATTAAGTTTCATTACAATCCGATCATCCGTTCGAAAGTCACACACTCCACTCCCCCCAAAATGGTCGGATCGGAAAACTGATTATTTCTAAGTTTGTTTGATCGGGTCTCTGATATGCCTGCCAAGTTTCATGGTCCTAGCACATCTGGAAGTACCCTAACTAGAAAAAGTGTGACAAATGCACTTTAAAGCACCCTTACATACTGATTAGCTATCTCCTTTCTTATAAGTTATTTTTAAGGAAGATGGTTGTAATCGTCTACTACTCTGAAGTTCCAACCAGTCTCTTGTCTTTACAGATTTTGGGATCCCAAAACGTAAGTGGAGGGATACCTATGACATCGCAAAAGTTGTCCGTCTGTCTTTCCATCCGTTCGTCCGTCCGTCCGTCTGTACGATAACTCTCGAAGGGAATGAGATATTTTGACGAAACTTTGTCTGACGATTCTTTGGGTCAAGGGTAAGGTCGAGTTCGTAGATCGGCACTAAAGCCCTATCTTTAGGGGTGGGGGAGGGGTTTCAAATTAAGGGACAAACAAAATATTTTTAAACAGCTAATGTAAGAAGACGTGCTGAACATGAATATGCAAAACATTTTCTCGTCCGACAAGTAGTTCCCGGCAAAAACCGGAAAGTTTGTTAAAAGTAAAAGTTCAATTTGAAGTTGATTAAATGTTCGATTTAGGGGTAAGACGACATGGTGAACACGATGGTGAAAACCACTTTCTCGCCGGACGAGTAGTTTGTTCAAAATCCGGCAAAAACCGAAAGCTGTTTAGAAGTAAAAGTTACAGGTTTGTTTCTTTCCCCGAAGTTGAACAAGAGGACTGAAAGCCTGACGAGGACCCTTCCCAAGAAGGGCCGAAATATCGCTTATGAAGAATCTTAGCTGATGTATCCGTTGAAAACATTGCTGGAATAAAAGTAAAAGTTCAATTTGAAGTTGATTAAATGTTAGATTTAGGGGTAAGTAGACATGCTGAACACTTATGTGAAAAGCATTTTCTACCCGGACAACTAATTCGCCCGGAATCCGTCCAAAACCGGAAAATTTGTTAAAAGTAATAAGTTTAATTTGAAGTGTATTAGATGACAGATTTAGGGGTAAGAAAAGACGCTGACTCTGTATGTGACAGTCATTTTTTTACCCGGACATATAATTCGTCCGGAATCCGGTTGTAACCGTTTTTCTTAAGAAGCTAAAGTTTTATTTGAAACTGATTAGATGTTCGTTATAGTGATAAGGAGATACCGTACGCTGAAATCGATTTTGAATTTTTTTTTTTTTCCTGGACAAGTAGTTCGCTCGAAATTCGGCCAAAACCGGAAATTTGGCAGAAATAAAGCAGGAAGGTTTCGGTCAGTATCTTCAAAATAGATAAGGCTTATAGAGGTATATTTGAACTTTGTTTTCTCTAATGCTGGCGAAGACTGGATATGGCGAGACAAGACCCAGTTGTCTGGATCAAGTATTAGATTTTTGGGATCCCATCGAAACTTGTTTTCTTACTCGCAATAGAAGCTAATCCTGAAAATAAGTCTGTTCGAGCCTGAACAATTAAGTATAGCCTATAGTGGAATTCACTTCTTATTTTACTTCCTCACTACTAACATACGGTTCATCTACACTGTCAGAAGTTTCATAACAGACAACACAAAGAAGGATGCACGGTTTCAACTTCTGACAGTGTACTTTCTAGTAAATCTGAACTAATGGTCCGCTCTTTTCTTTTATTGTATAAAATAAACGGAAAGACAAAAGACGAAGCACAAAAGTTTTTCACCTTTGTCCTGTAAGATTGTTGCGGCAGAAGATGAGGACATTCTCTAGTGTGACTATCTATCTATCTATCCATCTATCTATCTATCTATCTATCTATCTATCTATCTATCTATCTATCTATCTATCTATCTATCTCTCTATCTCTCTATCTATCTATCTATCTATCTGAACGTGTCCGAAAGCTCCGAAACGAACGAAAATGCTTCATTAATTCAGCATTTTATGCAGCATTTCGCTTTCGGACTTAAATTTTCGCTCAATTAATGCAGCATTAATTCAGCAAAAAATTCATCAACAATTCAGCAAGAATGATGAATTTCCAAGAAGAAACTGAGGAGTACGGCGATTCTCTCGTTTTTTTCGGCGGCAAACCTAACACATTCAAAAAGACAACTGACAATTCGGCAAACATTCCAAATTCTAAGACAACTGGCGATCATGGCCAACGAAGAAAGGAAAGATAAGAAGATAAGAAGGTTGGATATCAGTGGCTGATCCATTTTGTCAGCTTTATACATCTAATTCTTTTTTCTTCTTCTTCTTCCTGACTTAAATTTTGGTATTCTAGAAGTGTCAGAGAAGAAAAAAAAAGGTAACAGCTTTCGGACAAAAAAGAAAAGAAAATGCAGCATTAATGCAGCATTTACAGCACCAAAAAGCTTTCGGACACGTTCTCTATCTATCTATCGATCAGTCTATCTGAAGCTTAATGCCTCACACTGGGCAGAAATCGCTTTGTGTCAACACAGTCTCAATTCACCTCAGAATTGAATAAATCAGGATCCAACGTTTCTTGCGATCAAGCTACTAGTTAATGACTCATGATCTCGGCTATGACTAACTCGGTTTTGCTTGGCGCCAATTAAATTGGCTAATTGCTCAGTTTAGTCGTATATTTCGTGGCGACGACGGAATTATTGACATTTCTGTAGACCTTAGTGAAAATATGGCTGGACAGAATTCCGGCCCCAAGACCAGCCCCTTGAGGCACTTGCGGCTTCTGGGGCCTTATCAACTGCAAGTGCTGTTTAGAGTAAAATGAGATAGTCGGAGGGGGGGGGGAGGGTACAATGTCAGAAGTTTCATAACAGATAACAGAAGGATGCGCGGTTTCATCAGACATCACTTGGGATCTCATTTGTTGTGATTTTGAAAGCCTTTTAATGCTGTGAATCACAAGCATTGTCAGGAAGATCCGAAAAACGCCGAAAAAGTATCTGCTGACTTTTTTGTTTGTCGTCAATATCGGAAAAGTCAGCCAATACTTTTTCTGCGGTTTTTCGGCTCTTCTTGACAATGCTTGTTATGTGTAACCAGGGGCGTCACGACTTGGGGGAGGGGGGGGGGACGAACCCCCAATATTGTCGGCCAGTCGGTAAAAAATAACCGAGTCGGCGCGAAGCGCAGCGATTTCTCGTCAAAAAGTTGACTTTTTTCATGAAAACACTCGTTTTTTCTGAAAATCTGTCGACTTTTTTTTTTTCAAAATCGTCGTTTTTGCCTTGAAGTCGGTAAAAATTTCCAGCCAGTCGGTAGCCCCCCCCCCCCTCCCCCAAAAAACACATTTTGGCTGGTAAAGTCTCTGTCTGTAACATTTAATACATAACGTTTTCAAAATCACAACAGATTACATCCCAAGCGTTGTCTGCTGAAACCAAGCATCCTTGTGTTATCTCTTAGGAAACTTCTGACAGTGTAATAATGGGGACTTCGACGCGACCGGATTTACGCTAAACAGGCTTAAAAGTAGGAGCACAATTTTTTGTTCATTTGATTCTTCTTATTGTCTTGTTTGTGTTGTGTTTTTTTTTGTACGATTGTGTGGGTGACCCTAGCTGGCCGTTAGGCAAAACAACTTTTTGTAGAGAAGAAGAGAGAGAATTCGTGACGTCATGCGTAGTACTACTGTAAGTACGATGGAAACACGCTCATAGTTGATTATTTGCGTGGCGGTGGATTATACAAGGGACAATTCACCGCGACAAATAAACAAGAAAGCATTTTTTTGTTGTTGCATTTAGAAGTCTAAGATTCCAGCTTGCTATTATTAATAGATGATAAAGTTGGTAAACTCAGTAAAGAGAAAGGAAAAAGATATTTAATTTCTTGGAGAATCTTTTAGAAACGTGTCGACGGAGCTTGTAGGGAAGAGTTTGTCTTCTCTATTTTTGCAATTTTTACCCAAATCTGTTTTTTGTCACCTGTACAGAGCTGTCCCAAATAACTATTCACTCAAACACGCCAACGATTTGGCAAGCTTCCTTCGTCAAATTAGCGTAAGGACATCCGTTAATGCAATTCTTGTTACAAAAAAAAGCACTCGCTTGTTTGGTAGATTAATTATACACAAATTGGTCGTAACGGATGGATGGATAAGGTTCCTTAAATGTAGTAGTTGAAATGTACCATATACGGCCGAATTCAAATTTTTCCGGTTCTAATAATAAAAATAACATTAATCATACATTACACCACAAAGGCTTTCGCCTCTATGAATATATAATAAAATAATATATACTCCGTACAAATATATTATTCAGTTGGCGCACTATGAGCGTGTTCTACCCTTCTAACAATAGTTACTATTAGTTACTATTTCCGTTCCATCCTCACGAAAAGTTACTACGTTGACCGTTCCAACCTTGTCGGAATAGTAACTGATAGTTACTATTTGCTTACCATGCTCGGGAGCGTAGTGAGCGTAGTTACTACGCATCTCTGTAACGTGATTGGTCGGATTCACCCCTGGCGTGAGATCCTGCTGGAAAATAGAAAAATTGTTCAAGCCTTGACGGCAAAAAGCCAGAATTCGTAACGTCATGCGTAGTAACTATGGTAAGTAGGGTGGAACACGCTCTATATTTCTTCTCCCTCTTGGCCCGTTTTCCGGAGCTTAAACGCCGAAATACGAGCCGAAGACGAGATATCCGTACACTCCCATACCAAATAGTGTTCCTTTCACTTCAACATGGTTTACGGGCCAACCTAAAAAAAACGTTTAAATTGAGAAATGCGTGCGCTTTTGCTTACGCACTAACTCCGTATCCTCCAACGAAAAGCGTGTGGCGACTTGTCAGACCCGAGGTCACACTAGAGATTTCATTTCAAATTCTTTTGTTTTAAAACAGACGAAACGGAAACGTGCCAGCATTTTTTTCTTCGAGATAAGTTGAATAAAATAAATATAACACTGGTCAGATAAACAGTTCAAATCAATAAAGATGCTGTTTGTAAATATCAACAACTAAAAACTTATGTTTTCAAGATCTTATTCGGTGTCGTGGAAGCTTTAAAGGACCTGTCTTACCTATAATACTAATGCAACCTACTTTCGTAATCACTCCATATATTTCTAAACCCGAAGACCCCAATTTCGTACGGTACACTCTAACCCCTCCAACAAAACCACGCTGATTTTCTCACTTGCCGTGTTTATCTACCTTCGATGTATATCACGCTGTCGACTATTGTCTGCATTTCCATCAGAAAAATCGGTTATGTAAATTGGTTCCCCGATTTCCCTACAAGTCAACGGGTCTCGGGAAAGGCTTAAAACAGCCAAAACCGTGGGTTATTTGTTAAAAGCAAAGCCTAGTTTTACAGTGTTCAAATATTTTAAAATACTGTAAGTTGAAGAATAAATAGTGCGAGGGGTCCTTTAAGAACTGACTGGCGTTGCGTCCTAGTAAAATTGATGATAAAAATAATGGTTCACTAGAAAGTGTACAGAAACTGGCCATCAGGATTACTTTGAGAGTGTCTGATTGCTTTTTGTTCGTCCGCTTTAAGCTTCAGAGCCTCCGCAACGTAGGACTACGTGGGAGCCTATTTAGACAGTTCGGTTGGAAGTTGCTACCACAGCCTATAGTCCGTACCCCCCCCCCCCCCCGCCAGAAACTTTGTGTCTATAAAGAGTTTGTGCGGAGCTAGCTCCGTACCTGGACTGAATCTTTTATTCTTTCAGCTCGACATAACCGAGGCCGGTAAACTCCATGTGGTCCTTTGAAATTGTTAATTATTTATTTACGCTTACTTTACATTTTTATTATTTGCATTACTAACAATAATTTAACCATTGAAACAGACAACACTGTATTTACCCTTAGTCCATCTGTTTTTTCTTGAAAAACTATGATCGCAAGAAAATACCTATACTATTAAACGATCAGTTGGTTTCCAGAAGTTTCAGTCGCAGCGCCGCACCCACCCTTGGTTATTAGTGGAGTGTTCCTTGAAACAATCCACTATTGCGAGCGCTGTAGCAGCTTTCAGCTTTCGGTTTTCGGTTCTCACCATATTTTGCCAGATGTACTAAGACAACTAAACTTTGCAGGCATATTAGTGACCCGATTTAATTGACTTAAGAACCTGACAAAACATACCCCCAGAAACTTCCGTTCCTAGATCCGAGCATTTTTGGTGGAGCGAGGGAAGGGAAATATGGAAATTGACTTCTGCAAATTGCGAGAGAGTGGTCTGGTTCGAGTGAAACTTAATGGGTGATAGGAATCAATGACCTAGACATGTAAAACATGTGTTCAAACTATATGCGACCACGGTTGGGGGAATTGGGGGGGTGGGGTGGAAACTATTGACGTGCACAAAAACCAAACGGATGGACCGAATGAGATACAAGTTCGACAGTGCCGAGTTTAGGTGACCTAGATTTGTTATTTGGTGTCCAGGCCGGATTTGGACAAGGTGGGGGGGGGGGGGGTACCGGGATTTTTCAAAAATGCGCAGATTCGAGTGAAGCTTGATAGATGGTATAAAAGAAGATGATTTAGATGATCCACTTTTTGGTCCGAACCAGATTCGGCCACGGTAGAGGGAGATGGAGCGAGTCTCGGAAATAGTGTAGCACATTTAGGGATCAAACGAGTGAATTTATTGGCCTGAAACTTGGAAGTTTAAACAGTCATGCGCATTTGCTACAGACAATCCGAGATGATGCCGGAACTGCTCAAAACTGAGTGAAACTAAATATCCTATTTGTATTTCCGAACCACATTTTTGGATGGCGGGTGTATTTTGTGACGTTCTCATCTACTTTCTTGTACCGATTACTCGTAACACAAGCGATTTGAGTTCGTAGCTCTTGTTTAAAGAGGAACTGCCTTTTTTTTCTGTTAGTTAACCAATCTCTGTGTCATTGTGACTTGTCCTTTTGTCTAATTCATACACATAACTGCGACTCAAGGACCCTTCCGTATAGTTAAATATTTACTTGTAGTTTAGCTAAATGGCGCAAACCACCGCAAAATGACGGTCATCAAATTAAACAATAGAGCTGTCGTCACCTTGGGAAGCTGTGTGTGTTCTTCCGATGAAGCGAAATAAGATAATAAGTAATTAATTAATAAGTTTACGTCACTGATCTATTATTGTTTAGGAACGAAAGCTCGCCCGTTCATTGTGCCGTTGAATATAAGGTTATCTTTTTGGGTAAAATGAGTAACAAATAAATGCATTCATAAATAATACAAGATAAAAAAACGAGGTTGCCGTTTTATTGCACTTCAGCATGTCTGTCCCGGTTTTGCTAGCTTGGGCATTTCCACATAAGCTAGGACGATGAAGTTTGGCAGGCATATAAGGGACCCGACCAGATCAACTTGGAAACAATCACTTCCCCGTTCCGGCCATCGTGAGGGAGTGGAGGGATGGGGACTCTGGAATCTAGTAAGATGCAGAACTTTGGAACAGGCAATCGGACATGCAAGAAACTTGACATATGTAAAGAATGTTAGATGTTCAGTTTCAAATACGGACCGGATCCAGTAACTTGGGGGGGGGCTGGTGGGGGTATCTGAAATCTCGTGAAACCCTTCCACATAAGCTAGGACGATTAAACTTGGCAGGCATACCAGGGACCCGACCAGATTAACTTGGAAATAATCACTTCCCCGATCCAGCCATCGCGGGGGAGCCGAGGGATGGGGAATCCGGAAACTAGAAACATCTTCAAAACGGGTAATCAGGCATGCATGGAACTTGGCAAGTATAAAGAACAAGTTTCGCAGATCTTCAGTTACAAATCAGGACCGAATCTGAGATGCCAGTTATGCCAGTAACCATGCCCATTTGTTCTTTTTTCTTTTCCTGTGCCATATTTCCGAGGGGTTGCTCACTCCCAAAAACGATGTACACCAAGTGGCGCGTGCCGCGGTGCCGAGCCGGTGCCGCGGTGCCGTGCCGGTGCCGTGCCGGTGCCGTGCCGAGCCGGTGCCGTGCCGCGGTGCCGTGCCGGTGCCGCGGTGCCGTGCCGAGCCGGTGCCATGCCGCGGTGCCGTGCCGGTGCCGAGCCGGTGCCGTGTCGGTGCCAAGCCGGTGCCGCGTTTTTTTTTACTTCAAATTACAGTATTGTGATAAAGCACGATTTCTGATGTACATGTAAACAAATTTCATCAGATATTGGCCGAGAATGAAGTCGGCAATGTGTGTTGAATACAAGAGCTAGCAGCTCATATGGTACTTGCAAGGCTGGGTCAGAGGATGAAATTTAGGAATTTGTAAATTCTTGGGTTTCTTGTGTTTAATTATAAGCCATACCCTTGAAATAAGAATGATTGTGGGCCCTTGGAAATCAAGAGAATGATCTGGTGAAAAGTATTTTATTTTTGCACTTTAAGGGCACTAGAAATTCATGTGAAAGCAAAACACTTTAGGCAAAAGTGACTATGGGCTCATGGGGATCACGTAGTTGTATATTTTGCTCAAACTAATGCAACCTATAATACTAATGCAACCTACTTCCGTAATCATTACATATATTTCTAAACCCGGAGACCCACGTTTCGTGCGGTACATTCTAACCCCTCTAACAAAACCTCGCTGATTTTCTCACTTGCCGTGTTTTGCTACCTTCGATGTGTATCACGCTGTCGACGGTTCGAGACGGTTGCGCGACGGTTGTCTGCGAGAATTTTTTCCATCAGGAAAATCGGTTATGCAAATTGTTTCCCTGTTTCGCTAGAAGTCAACGGGTCTCGGAAAAGGCTTAAAACAGCCAAAACAGTTATTTATTTATTGAAAGCACAGCATAGTTAAAGTATTCAAATACTTTAAAATACTGTAAGTTGAAGAGTGATTAGTGCGAGGGGTCCTTTAAGGGAGCTGGAAATTCATTTTGAAGCAAAACCCTTGTTTCACAAATAATCATGGGCTCATGGGGATCATGAAAATATATGTTTTGCTCCAAAGTATTTTCTGTACTTTGTGGTTATGATGAGTACTTTAAGGAATGTGGTTGGCTCTATAAAAGAATTTATGAACCAATCTTTTCCTTCCTTGACTACCTACTTAGGCTAACTGGTACATATATTTAGCCACAGCAAGTGCATGAAAATGGCAAAGTTCGAAGCACGAACGTTCAAATAAGCATACCTCTATTGCACTCCCAGAGTGTCTGATGGGGAAATTGACTTTTTCCAAGTTAAATATGCCTGCCAAGTATCATTCTTAGCACACTCTACAAATATGAACAAAAGATTGGTCGCCACTGAATTACCTTCACCAGAAGCAAAATATACTGAAGCTGACTCAAGTTTTGGGCGATATTCGATACCGATAACGATATATCCATGTATCGGACAAAATATCGATATCGAAAGTAAATATCGATATCGATAACGATATTTGTTCATTCGTAAAGATTGCAATTAATCCAACATAACCCACACTTATATATACGAAATTGGAGCAATGTGTATTCCGCAATTCCTTTCTTATTTATCCGGAGTTCGAGATGATCCAGTATGCGATATATCGGATATCGATCGATCGATATATCGCACCAAATATCGATATCGAAACGTAAATATCGCTATCGAAAACGATATTTGTTCATCGTAATTATTGTAAATAATCCGAACTAACCTACACTTATATATCCGAAATTGGACAATATGTTTTCCCTAATTCATTTCTCATTTATTCTGAGTTTGAAATGATCCAAGATGCTTTGGTTCTTAGATTTTGGCGAAACGAAGCATGGTAAGCAAATATCAATATCGATATATCAATTATCGAATATCGAAAGTGAAAATATCGATATATCGATTGTTGAATATCGAAAGCGGAAATATCGATATATCGATTATCTAATATCGAAAGTGAAAATATCGATATATCGAAAAATCCAAGTATCGCCAAGCACCAGTACCAAACGATGGTTGACCACTTTGCGCATTTGGTCAACAGCATCTCCTCATATCTAGTTCAGCTTCTTCTTCGGTTGCATGTTTTCAATAATTCTTTCATTCAAGTACCTTCGTTATTGGGCGCCAGATACCAGATACCAGATGGCGAAGAGTAATCTGCAGAAAATTTGTCCGTGGCCGGCGTACCGTGCTAGAGGCGCGCCGGTGCCGTGCGGTGCCGTGCGGTGCCGTGCGGTGCCGTGCGGTGCCGTGCGGTGCCGAGCTGGTGCCGCGGTGTTGCGCCGTTGCCGTGCCGGTGCTGTGGTGCCGTGCCTGTGCCGCGGTGCCGTGCCGGTGCCGTGCCGGTGCCGTGCCGGTGCCGTGTCGGTGCCGTGTCGAGGTGTACACCGGTGGCGGAGAGAGAGCAACCCCTCGCATATTTCAAGTCATCAACGTCTAACATTCACAGAATTCCACCAATAATCGATATCAGTATTTTGTATCACTCCTACTGTGACCAAGTACAATTGCCCTGATCTGGTCGAAGCCTTCCTCGACTCCCGGACCAAGTGTTATGATAGATAGGTAGATAGATAAATATTTTTATTCGCCAAAAGCTAATCATGGCTCACGCCAAATAACGCAGCATCTTTCTTGCCCGCGTTAACTGTATCATCTTGCTTCTCGTTTTTTTTTCCTAAAGAATTTGAAATGATTTCTCTTCTATCCACGGTGTGTTTTAATTCACCGAGTACTCCAGACAGAAAACGTATATAGTCGGGCAAGCATAGAAACAACCAATCATGCAGTGAAATAATCGGAACTTAAAATATTTATTGCATTTACGTTGTTGCAAAAATTATCTTTCTTGCCCGCATTGCTGCAAAGAGAAACTGAGAGCTTGCATTCCTAAATGACATCCAAAACTTAGGATGGTTACCTCTAATCAATCGGGTAATAAAGAAGATGTGTTGTGGAAGTGGGTGTCCTAACACCACCGTGGTCCAGCGCCACCGTATGTTTTACGCCACCCAGGAAATATTGCATCATCAAGAGGATTAGTTGGGTCAGACGAAAGGGTCAAACATTTTGGTAGGTCCGCCGCCACCGTATGTTTTTCGCCAACTCATTAGTGCAGGTAGCTGGTTCATGTAGTCCGAGATCTAAGTCGTTAAATGTGGAGAGGGGTTTACCGCCACCACGCTAACTCTGCGTTAATCCTAGCTAATACGAAGACTGAGCTTAAAGGACACCTGAATGTAGAGTTCCAAGTATCATTTCTATCTCTATGACTTCCTTTAACATTGCCTGCAGAAAACCCGATCCAAATACGAAAAAGTGTTTCCAAGCTATGATTTTTGCTCCATTTCGCATCTGTCCTTATTTCAAAAACAAATGAACATACGTCTCCAATCAGCCCTTCTTCTGGACTATTTTTGAACCAGTTAAGCCCAAGCGTATATCTAGAAGAAATTCCAATACGATCCGGCCAGCGCTGTGCAAGATTTGAATGATTTGCTCTTTTTGTCTTGGAGTCTGCATGTGCAAACCTCCAGAAACGAGCATCCCTATTTTGAAAACGTCAAGCTCAGGAGAAGAATGCTCTCCGTGGCCATGTCTGTAAATTAATTCTCCATGGTGTGTTCAAGTATGGTTTCATTGTTCAGGTGTCCTTTAACGTCTCAAATAATTATTTATTTAAGTCTAAGTAAAGAAACTGTACAACTTCAAGAACTCAAAGCCCCCAAAGTAAAGGTAAGAAGTCGCCCACAAAAGTGCTTCTCTTGATACTTAATTTTAACGTTCAGTAGCCTCTCCTCCAGTTCTATGTAGACTTTGCGACGTTTTGGAGAAGGCTTGGCCGAGAGCTCTTGATCGCTGTGATACATAATCCGGTTGGCGCTCGACACCCAGGAGCGTCACGACTGGGGGGGCGATGCCCCCCCCCCCCAATGCTGTCGGCCAGTCGGTAAAAAATAACCGAGTTGGCGCGACGCGCCGCGATTTTTCGTCAAAACAGTAGGAAGTTCTGAAAATTGGCCGATTTTTCTTCAAAATAGTTGGTTTTTCTGAAAATTAGTCGATTTTTTTCGGAAATGTCATATTGTTGTTGAAAACAGTCGTTATTTCTGCAGAAAAAGTCGATAAAAATTACCAGACATTCGGTAAATACCTCGTCCCCGCCAAACATTTTGGCTAGTAACGCCTCTGTCGACGCCCCATCAGAATATTAGGTCTGACAAGATTTGACCCTACCCTCTAGAGGAACTAATCCCCTTGGGGACGTAAGATTTCTTGGGTGGCGGTAAGCACCCTTTTCACATTTAAAGATTTAAATCTGAAACTACCTGCACTGACTACCTGCGCTACTTGAGTTAAAAGGTGGCGGAAATGGTGGCGGAAAACCGCGGTGGCGTTAGAATACTGCTACTGTGTTGTGCACCTCAGGTGGTGTTCGTGAGCAAACCAAATTGTTCCTTCTGTTCTTAGCTTTCATTTAATAGCAATGCAAGTGCTCAAGTTAAATGTCTTTCAAGTATGTAATTTGACATTCTTATAGCAGTCGTGCCAGTACGTCATTATTTTTTTTTCACTTCCGTTGTGTATTTCAGTCAGTAAACTCTCCTTTTCACCGACTTTTTGTTAATTGCCCTTCTATTTTCATCATGCACATGATAAAGCAAAAAGGCTGGGTCTCTCCTTTACTTCTCGAGCAAAATTGTTAGCCAGGAAACAGAGACTTTTTCTTATGTTTCGATGAGCTACTAGAAGATCGTAACCTAAGTAATGCCAAGGATCTCTGTCTTGACCAAACATTTTTAAAATAAAACTGCCTCAATTCCTTGTGGGTTTATCTTTCATAATTTAAGTTTTGTCGTTACGTTAAAAATCTTTAATTTTTTGGCCACCATGTCAAAATATTTATTTTTTTTAACATAATGATTTTTCGCTGTAGCGAAAAATGTCCGAAAATCTTGAGTTCCTAAATTGTGAATTGTCCTAAACAGTTGATTTTAGAAATTGTCCGTCAATGCAGTAATAGAACCAAGTTAAATTTTGGAATCTCGCTTTTCAAAGGTTCGTTTTGAAAACTTCCTAAAGAAGGGAACAAATTTCCGTGCACCAACCTTGGTTTCCGACCCTAGAATTGTTGCTCCATTGTTATTCAACACGTGAGGTACCTCAAAAAACGGATTCTTGGCCATCGCATGTACCGTTGTTTGCCAACATGCTAACGCCAAGAGATTGTGGAGTCCAAGTTTTACCTCTGATTTTTGGCAAACTTTTTCCGCACAAGAAAAGAAATTCCGCTGTGTTTGATCCTACCTATCTCACCCCGTGGCAACGGACTATATCAGCGGTATGTTGGTTGTAACCAACTCGTGCCTTCAAAAAGGCTCTACCCCTCACCAGACCAGACGTTTCATATTTTATATCCATTTTTCTTTTTGTATCTCCTTGGTTTACGTTACGTAGCGAGAGGAATGGAGTGACCTTTAAAGTTCAACCGAAAAGGGCTGAAACAGGACAATCTAGTTACCCATCGCTTATTCACTTAAAGTGTCTGAAAGACTCGATAGAACTGCGTCTCGCAGTTACCGTGGTATCTGATACCACGGTCAAAACAAGATTTTGCAGTCACCGCAGTACCTGGCCAGGTACCGTGGTAACTGATCGTGGTATCTGAAAAATTCATCTCACTTTCATCATCGCTAGCACAAGAGTCTAGTTTTCTGTCAAATTGGTGGGAAAGAAGCTTATGTCAATCTAGATGTCAGTGGGTATCAGTATTTCTGTTTGGATGATTTCTAAAAATGCGTCTTTCATTGGTCCACTATATTCACGAATAATCGATTTTTTTTTTAGTGCAATTTCCCTTGTATCTCTTCTGTATGCTCGACGAAAACAGTTTACGAAAAATAGTGTTCGCGCAGTGAGCTACATTCCTCAGCTGAGTTGTCGGCACGGAAAAGCCGCATTTGTATTGAGATTCAAATTCTCTGCGTCGCAGTAGAATTTTGCGTTGTGAGGACGGCTGTAGTTATTCTGAAACGTCATACTAGAGCAAATATTTAAAAAAAAAAAAATCCCTTAACACAATCCAGTTATTGCAGTGCATTTAGTTAAATGATAAAAAAAATAGTTTGTCTTAGGAGTTAAATTTTAAAGGATCATTTACACGGCGGGTATTATTCTCCGGAGACGAGAGGGGAAAGTATTCACACGGTACCCGGATATTTTTCAATGGAGAATACTGTTGTGGCAACATATTCCATGGTTGTAAAGCTCAATATATCTCTCTACCAACATGTGTCAATTTGGATCCCTTCTTATATGGACATCATCAAAATTATTGCTCGAAAATCCGATTTTGTTGTTGCTGACGTCAAAGAATAACCTTCGACAAACAAATACCCGGGTAAAAAGTTCACGAGATTGAAGTCGAAAATACTCGGGGGTTTGTTGCTGAGAAAAATACCCGCGTAGTATGTGTAAATACCCTCCTTGTAAACGTAGCTTAAGGGTTTAAAGCGGTCATATTGGGAAGTTATATACTGCCTGTTGCGCACCGTATGTTAACTTTCTTGCTGGATTGCATTCTACACTCAGAAGAAAGGACCTTCGTCGCATACGCTCGACATAGTTCAGATCAAAGGTTCAGATATCTGAGGTTTCTTCTCTACCTACCACGGCGCAGGCGGAACCCCTTCCTGTTCCGCCGTTTGTTGATTTCCGACCCATTGTTGACGCTTGAAACCCTATCGTCTAATTTGTGTTCTCCTATTGGAAACTTACCTGTCCACGATCCCATCAATGTGACTCTAAATTAGTGAAAATATTTTTGAGTGTTTTGTGATTATTATAATTTTATATTTCTTTGTCCTTTTTCTTTGCCCATTCGTTGCTTTTGTCACTTCCCGCCGTGTCTTTTTCAGTTACTAATCCTCACTTTCACATAGTCAGTTTCCTACCCGGAATTGCAGAAGTATTTCCTGCTGCCACTCACGAGGCTTTTTAAAAACCTTCGAGTCAGCTGATTATTGTTGTTTAATTTAAGTAATACAATATTCAGTGTCTTTCACATATTCTTGAAAATCACGCCAAAGAACCACACTAAAGTTATCAGACCAACCGAAAGCACTCTGCGTCCTTCACTCGGAAATCCTTTTTTATTTGTTAACCAGTGGCTTTCATGTGATAATAAGCTGAAAGCCAAGTATAGACAAGAACAAATATTTTGACAGAATCCCTATCTCTTGGATACGACCATGCAGAGTCGAATATTCTGAAACCCTACCTGATGCAAACGAGCGGAGGATTAACCAGTGTCTTTCATGTGATAATAAGCTGAAGGCCAAGTATAGACAAGAACACAAGTATAGACAAGAACACATATTCTGACAGAATCCCAGGTATACAACCATGCAGAGTCGAATTTTCTGAAACCCTACCTTATGCAAACGAGCGGAGGAGGAGCTACGCGGAACATCAAATTGTTACCTCTACAAACAGCTGTATCGCGATACAACTCTGTGGAAGAATCCGAACGCCGTCCGAATCGTCCTTTACAGCTGATTGGTTGTCTGCAATACTGACGTCAGCGGACTCTCCACACATGCAAGGCATCCTACGGTTTTTCATCTGGTATGAACAACGGTGTAGAGGGAAGTAGATATAAACTCAAACCTCACAGAATGTACCTCTAGCTCTGCTGAGTTTTATCGGGGTATCCGTAGTTGCTGCATGGGACCAATGACAGAGGTTCTATCAGCTTATTTTTTCTTGGTATAGATAAGCTGTCCAGATGTAGGCCTACAAATCTGGAACTGCCTTTTTAGGGTATCTTCTTCCCTGAGGACAGATATCATTTTGAGGTGCTACGGGAATTACAAATCTAGTATCAGCTATTCCTTATATAGGGGTTGATATTGTGCAATGAGTCTGAGGAGGATTTGCTGTTGATAACCCTACACTAACCCGATTTTTTACTTTTCGTTTCATTCTTCCATTTATTCTAGCTGGTATAACCATAATTCATTTACTTGTAGAGCCTCGTTTTTGTTGCATGCTGCACGGCTGATTCTTTTTACATTCGGTTTGCGCTGCAGTGCTTTCGAGGAAGACGGCAGCGCTTCTCGAGAATTGCGAACTTGCTTACCGACCAAGTCCGTGCTTCCCTGCAAGGTTTTGCTACCGCCGCTTCAACCAAGAAGGAATCTTGCAGGCGATGAATCCAAAAACGAAGCAAAGATGTGCTGCAGCAGCGATGCCACAGCACCATTGCAACAAACACGAGGCACAGATCTTCAAAATTATGTCCTGTGTGTTTTCAAGGAACAAGAAATAATAATGTAGCTCGCCTGTATTCTCATGTGATTTCTCCTTGGTTGTTGGACGGGTCTGCTAGGCAGTCTGTTAGGGTAGTATCATGCAAAAAGGCCGGGTATATCCGTGTGGGTTGTAAAATGCTCACATATTTTAGATAGCACTCCCATTACGATCAGAACGACTGTTATAGTTGTTCCTACTGCTCTTTGTTCCTAAAACTGAATATCTTTTTTCCTCAGTGTGATGACCGCTGTGGTCTGACCGTCGATACGAGATCCGTTCTCTGCGTGAATCCTAAGGGTCTTGTTGTCAACAGTACCTTCTGCCAGACTCATCGCCAACCAGACACTTTGAGGACATGTGCGGAAGCAACCGTGTGTGAATTTGGATGGCATGCAACCGAGTGGAGTGAATGCTCCGTCAAGTGTGGAGTTGGTAAGTGCTATAGTCTTAATAGGCTATTATGTGATGTTTCTTAAGCCCTGTTCACAGCCTAGCCAAGCACAGATGTCTAGGCACGTGCCTAGCATCACACTTCACAATGCCTAGGCAGAGATTTGGGGCCGGCTCGGAGTTCCAGGATCTTTAACGCTGAAAGACCTGTGATCCGCCATGGTTAGTTCAGAGGTACAAAAAATCACTACTTACTAATAAACATAATCCAATACATAAACGTTTCTTCCTAACTCACCTTAACTGAAACAAAAAACAAAAACATCGCTACTGAGCCATTCCTTTAAACTGGTAAATAGTTTCTAATCGGCCCAGATAAAACTCGTACTCCAGTCAAATTTCTTTGTCATATGTGGAGGCGAAGCGATTTTCCGCTTCAATGCGTCATCAGTATTAGAAACACTGGTTTTAGTTTATGGGTAGGCTACTACTACTACTTTTAGAACTTTCGACGCTCTGTTGCACTTTGCAAGCATAAGAATTTGAAATGAGTCTTTGATATAATATTTAAACAATGATATTTACGTAAACTGTATTACAATAATGATAATTTTAAAGGAAATTTACGATGTTTAAACTAATCAACGACAGTTATAATAGAATTCACCGGCAACCGTAATCATAGGGGGCACGAGTTTCAGCTGATCAGATGGCGTTTCTGTAAAGATGTATACAACTGTAGTTTTTTGAACAGAAAGGACCCTGGAACAGTCTTACCGACGATGGCGTGGTTACTTCTGAAGTCAGGTCTACTATGTATATGGTATTTAGCTCCACTCTATTCGTTCATTCTGAGTAGGGGAAAGCCTCTAATGACGGAACATATTACTATTGTTATTATTGCATTTCATCATACAGTTCTTATCTGCTAAACGCTTGAAAATTTTGATCATTAATCATCAACGGCATGTTTGGTAAGACTGTTCCATGTTACCATCGTCATGTATCTTTCTGAAGTCCCAATCACATGACGATAGACTAGTCTATGCTTGATCTTTTTCGCTCGGATTACGGCTAGCAATTGTATATGGCATTGAAGTTTTGCGGATGAAGTAGTGGCTGTCCTGAAAAATCTCTCCATGACACTGATTTACGTTTAGATTCAGGGGATGTCAGTTCTTCTATTTTAACGTAATGTTTATTTTTGAAACATCATCTAGGTCGTATACGAGGGGGGAGGGTTGGGGGGTTTGAGACAACCCTAACACACAAATAATTGTTATTTTGCTATTAGGTGCAGATTAGGATCGACCTGCGGGGTGACCATCCCCGCCCCCCTCATTAAACAAATTCCTGGATATGGTCCTGCCTATTTAAGACAGCGACAAAACAGAACGGAATCGACCACAAAAGTACCTGACAAATCATACTAGCATTTGTTCACCCTCATTGTCACTTGGCTAATGCTGCCTGACAATGCGACAGGAAGCATCCGTTCGGAAAGTTGTCCTGAAACAACCAGCACCGAATTCAAGACAGCGTTACGTGTCATCATATTTCGTCGAATCCTTCAATTGTACTTAGTTAATTGTCCTTAGTGCCTTAATTCAACATTGACATTACTAATGCTACTGTTACATATTACGGCGCAGTAAACGGATTGATTGATTGATTGCCCTGGTGGTTTTCTTTAGGAATGAAGACTCGCAACGTCTTTTGTGGTTCAACCAAGGACGACAAAGTAACCATGGTTTCTGATGAACAGTGCGATCCCTCAAAACGCTATGAGAACTCCACGGAATGTCAGATGAATGACTGCGAGGGTGAATGGTTCACCGGACCTTTCTCTAAGGTAAGTTGGCCTTATCTGTTCTTCAAAGGTTCACTGAACAGAGCTGAAAGACGAAAATTTACTTAAAGGACACGTCGTGGTTATAATAGTTATTTATTCTACTTCATTAGTATTTCCATTCACCCTCGTTCTCAAGATTCTGCACTTCGGAACTGAATCCTACCTCCACTAGTAGCAACACACCGATGATCACGCTCGCCACGCTTGTTATCTTTACATGACGTGTCAGGCGCCCGATCATTGTTACTGAGAGGCGATTCCCGTCCAAAAACCGGTTATTTGCCAAGATTGTCAGGCAAGTGGCATGGAAAGAAACTTAAAACGTGTGTAATTTTATGTGCGCATCAGAGCAAAATAACGTTAAGGAGTAGTGCCAAGACCTACCCTTTCCATGCTTTGCAAACGGGCCATACCCCTCGCCACCCACTGCGCTTGTGCCATTTCAAGCGAGACGAACTTCCGGGTTTAGAAATTTCTAGTAAACCAAAGGTGCGGTCTGCACACACCAAGGAAGCAATGGAGGCTGTATCGTTTCTTGCTATGTTCAGAATATGAAGTTATCGGAGCCAGTGGTGGAGAACGGCTGAATGAGTTTAAGTAGGGACGTTCTCTATCGCTAGTTTTGCTAGTGCCGCTGCTATTCGACTGTGTCCCTTTTTTAAAGTCTTAACGCTACTCTCTAGTGTTATTTTGCTCTAGTGAGCCTATATTAGCTGTAAAGTGGTCAACTGTCTCAGACCATTCAAGTTCAAGTTCAAGTTCTTTTATTATTTAAACATACATATTTGACAATATTCACATAACGTCCCCAGCAGGGAGACTGGCTCGAAAGCCGGGCAACAATCGGGATAAACAAACAAACCCAGAAGAAACAGATGCCATCACACTTCTCACTCTATCTCACACCAAAAAAATATCTACCCAAAATTTGTATTTTTATAATTATATTATTATTTATTCGATAGCTGAAAGGCCGGGAGCTACTCGCAAACTAATATTCATTAATAAGTACAGCTTTAAGTTTAGCTTTTATTATTATGAGCGACAGACTCTGATTAAAACAAGATTCATATTTGTTCCAATATTTAGTAATAATATTTTTAGGGGAAAATCTTGATCGCTCGGAAACCATTAAAGGCATGGGAAGCTTACTTGAAGGACGACGAGTATTGTAAGGTCGGACTGAAGGAAGTAGCGTCTGAGTAGCAACACTATGCAGTGCGAAGTGTGCTTTAAGACTCACTTATACTGGTATGAAATCCCGATGAATATGTGTTAGTCCATAGCTCCGCTATACCTATATAAAAATTTTGTATTTTTAGTAAGAGTCTTTCAAACTTGAGATAGCTCAGGGGGCTTGAGGATCAACAAAGTCATCAAATTGCCTGATGTCGGTGATTTTGCAGTCAGGCATATAATATATAGACTATATATATATATATATATATATATATATACAGTTTATATAATATATATAGTCTTTGATTTTCTGTCTTCCCTATTTTGCTGAAAGAAACCCCTGTCCTCAATGAAATTAAAAATGAGCGGTCTAAGTGTGAATTCCACTTGCAGATCTCCACTTGTGGGCTACAGTGATTTTTAGAAAAATCAAGATTTCGGAATGGTGATTTCCGATAGTATTTTTTCTCACCAGTTTTAATAAGACTTCCTTAAAGTTTAACTGAAAAGGCAGCTCATTTTTACATCTGACGTTTGAATGCACTCAGATACTTTGACCCATCAAAGGGATTTCGTATTTTTTCATCCGAGGCTGTATTAAGAACGTTTAGAATGTGCGCTGCTTGTCCGACAACCCAAAATTCACCCGGACGCGGAGAATTTGAATTTAAAAAATTCAGCCCTTGCTAAGCTCGGGAAAGTCACGGTTGAAGCGTTAAGCGTAAGCTACAAACAGGGTACGCGAAGATTGTAGCAAATCGGGGCAAGTACAGAAGAACAGCTTCTGTAATACTGTAATACAAAACAATACTCTTCTTTTTGCGACCCGTCTGTGTTTTTCTCGGTTGTTCTGTTTGATATTTTTGATAAACGGGATCTATCCAGAATAAGGATAGATTATTTCCGTTATTGTAAGTTTCTTCTGTATCTGCCCCGGACCCACAGTAATTCTAAGATTATTAAATCTCACGGAGCTACTGACATTTTGTCACGGCTGCAAGACTTGCATTCTGATTTCCGCCAGAAGTCTTGTCTACGTCTGCTGCCGCATCACCGACTGATTAGACTTTTTGGTTGATAGCTGATGTTTCTTTTCTTTTTATTTCTATTTATCTCTACTCCGCATTCTTTTGTTGTAAAATATTTTGTGGATTTACACTTACTTACTTACTTACTCACTGAAGAAGTGGAAAATGATGTTTAGATATGACTTGCAATCAATGTGCCATTTTAGCTTACAGCAGTGGCTTACCTTTGTAATCGTTAGATATTTTAAGCATAGAGGGAAAGGCGCATGGAGGTTCCACAAATGCGAAAAAATAAGTTCATTCGATGAAATCGATATTTGTGGATAGCGTACTAACGGATTGACGTATTTCATCGGGTTTTCAAGCCTATTTAAGTGAATAAGTGATGTGTAACTAGACTATCGGGTCTCAGCGCTATTCGGTTAAACCCTGAAAGTTTTCGCTTCCAGAACTCGCAACCAGTCAATTCGCAACCACTCGATATATTTTTTGAATAGCGTACAGCTAAAAGAGGCTGCGACAGCAGATAACGAAGTATTTACCGTAAGATTAAACAGGGAACAACACATTCAAGAACGGTTTGAACAAGAAAAAAATGACACAAAAATTAATAGTCAACTATTTGACATGCAAATTCTATTTTACGGACAACTCCTTGAAACAATCGCTTGTACAAAAGTGTTGAACGAATGGACCGAGTACGGCAAAGTTACTGCCATTATGCGTCTCATACCGACGCACGGACAACAGGAGGGGGGGGGGGAGAGAATACACAGCTCATAGATTGGTTGATTGAGCAACATCTGAATCCCCGAATAGTCAGCGTGCCGAAGGCTCTAGACGGACAGTTCAGAAACTTACAAAATTATAAACAGTGCTCTAACGAAGAAAAATTATGTCTAAAAAACCACTTCTTGTAACCCTTCGCGTTTTCGTCTTTTTCCCCGAACTGTCGTAAGACGTCGTAAGAGTGATTTCGAGGTAGTCTACCAAATGATTTTGTTTTACTTATTGTTATAATAAGTGACTAAACCGGTTAAATAAAATGGGCCCTATTATGATGCTCTTGGTAGTTTACTACTACATAAGGAAGCTACTGTGGGAGTCTTAGCTCGCTTCCAATCATTTTTAATTAACCGGCAGACCCAAATATAAATAGAGCGTCTCTCCAACTTGAGGCATCGATTGGTCGAGCATCTTCTTAAACTCCTACAGCAACTTCTTTTCTAGGAGTAAATTACCAAAGAACATGGTAGTGATGAGCAATTTAAGACCTCTGCTGTTTAATTGGCTTACTCATCGATGTTTTCAGCTACGAAACGGTGCGCTAACGAGGTCTTTAATCCTTTACAAAACAAACTACCTTATCCCAAGACTGCCCAGAAAATCTAACTCAAGTTTAGGGAAGGGCCTTAACTAAATAACATTATAGAAACTTATTAAAATGCAAATTGTCTGACGTTTGTTTATCATTTTTTTTTTTCAATTTGGATATGAATTCATTCTTGACTGTAGCATTTTCCGTAACAGTGTAATAAAGAGTCCATCCATTCGTTCAGTCGTCCTTTTTCTTTTTTGTTTACTCAGCTTCGCAGGTCACAAAAACAAAAATTCCTCCACACCCTACGTATTCGTAAAGAGAAACCTTGCAGCGAATGGGTCAGGGTCGTGGTTGACCCTATGCCCGGTTAGGGTGTCTGTCCAAAATGGCAACCAGACAAAGAAGAGACAAACTATACTACTTCTGACTGTAGGACATTCCAACAGTCCACTACTCTCTTTTGAAAAGACCATCTATCCTAACGTCTTTTGAAGACTGAGAGCCACTCACCCGATGAAAAATTTATCTCAAAACAGTACTATGAAGTAGTAAGAAAAATTAGCACGCAATACCAACGGTGCTACCACATGCTTCTACTTCAAGGCTACCATGTTACTGCATACTACTATATGCTACTATTAGCAAGACCGGATACTACTATGGCAAGACACGATGCTACTGGATAGTACTACATAAGATTGGACCAGTCTGAGGCACATTAAATGATAGTATTCTTTGCTATTACATAGTATTACATGCAACATTTTCGTACTACTACCATACTCCTACGCAGGCTACAAATTTTTCATCGGGGCAGCTTGAAGTCGTGTCCGCGAAGAACGTTCTTGTTAAAATTGAGAAGTGTTAGGGGACGGCTCTGGTCCGGTCAACCTCTCGTCGAGCTCGAGGGACATTTTCGTGTTGATGGGTCTGTCTGTTCACGTGTACGGATGAACAGGTGAACGTGCCATCCAGCTTGATGGACGCCTCCCATTCAGCACCGCTCCGAGGGCAGCGCTGAGCTGAACGGGGATATTGTGTGGACCTTCCCACTTATATGCTCCCGTCCAGCTGAACGGGCATTGGACGGAACCCGTCTTCCTCAGCGGTTCAACGCCCGATCGATTTTTTTATTTTAGCGTGGACGGAATCACCCGTTCAACTCTACAGCCATCGACGCGAAAACGTCCCCTTAGATAGACAGATAAATCTTGTTATTCACCAAAACGTTGTTATTCACCAAAACGCCAAATTTGTTTGATATACTCATAGATACAACCTATGAGCACACATATAAATCATGATAGGGCCACAAAGTCATAAATAACGTAATAAATTAGCTACCATCTCAGCTAACACAGAGCAAAATTACACTAAGGAGTAGCGCCAACACTTGACAAAATTGTCACACACTCGAATAGCATGGACACTAGCACACTAGCGACAGATAACGTCCCTACTGAAACTCATTCAGCCGTTCACCAGCGCTGGCTCCGATAAATTCATTTTTATATGTAGCTTTTAATGCAGAAACATCAAAAACGGAAAGTAAAAAAGAAGACAGACTGAAAAGAGTGCAACAGCCTTATCAATCCCTCATCAATTGGCAAATCCGTATCGACAAGAAAGAAGAAAATAAGAAGAAGAAAACGAGCGACTGGGTGATCAACTTAAATTAAGCCTTTTCACGAGAATACTGCAATTAAGAATGAGGATCTATCCAAACTAGTTTGGTTTAAGTAAGAAGAAAAACATGAATGAATGGATGGCCTTTATGACGCACTTACACTAAAATAGTGCAGTAAAGTGAGTGTCTTTCCAAACTGGCTGTTGAAGAAAGTGGAAAACGAATTGATTTACACCAAGCTGATTGCATTCATTTGCTACTTAATTTGCTCTCATTTGCTACTTAAAGCAAAGCTCTTATTAGAAATGGCTTTTTCGTGGTCCTGTAATTTTGTTTTTCATAAACGCTCGTATTAAACTTGCCTCTTTTTTTTCTTTTTTTTTAACCATCCCTAATATCTGTTTTCAAAAATAAACAAGACCTGCAACTCCCAAAATCTATAAAAAAAAAAAATATCCTCTTGAACTTGTGGTTCTCTTCTTACCGCTAGCCAACTCTGTCCGGGCTTGGCGCGAAAATACTTGTTTTTTCTCCCAAAAAATTTGAAAAAAATGACCGCCATGTTTAAATCCGGCAACTGAGAGGAAAAGCGGAGCAATCCGAGAGGAATCAAGTTTGGCAACGCCTTTTAGTGACTTTTCAAGACAAAAGGAAAGAGTGACTGGCAACCCCTCTCGGCTAGCGCTGAAAAGTGAAACAGTAAAATAAAGTGATTCACAAGGAGGAAGATTTCAGAAAAACTGTATATTGTATTTGTTGTGTTTTAGTTAATTTTTTTTTATTTATATACTCCACTTACAACTGGCGGGTCAGAAATAAATTACTTGCTTACTTACTAGAAGTTAGTAGACCACGGATGTCGGCACGGGGGGGGGGGGGGAATAATGAAAGGCAAAAGGGGTCCTTAACGGCTCTTGCTCAAGCTTGAGTTTTCTTTTTTTGGCAGTTTTGGAAGGCATTGAAAACCTCGTTAGTGAAGTGAATTCGTGCCAAAAACATCTAGTAAGCCAGTTAAGCCGCATGGGTCCTGCTCGTCAGTCTTTTTCTCCGGTAGTATACTCCTACTTAAGGAAGTCGTGTTGGATCCTTGGCACGGCGTCCCATTAATTTTAATTAAACGACGAAAGAAACAAATTCGTGACTTGTGGAATGTTCATCTTGTTAATCCAAGCATTCCCACGCGCAGGAATTTGTTTTGTCTGCCAAGAAATCCTAGAATTTCATTGCTTTCCGACATGTATATCATTTCTGATTAACAAATGGATTTATCCCCCCCCCCCCCCCCCCCGCACAAAAATAACTCTTCGTCACCCAGAGGCTAACGTGTAAGGTACTAAAAGAAAGAAAGGAGCAGGACTGACCCGGTCTGGGACACCCAAATAATAAAACAGAATAAAAACCGCCAAACCAGAGACACTACTGACTACCCCCCCCCCCAAAAAAAAAAAAATTAAACGGCTTGAGAATAATACACAGTTTTGAGAACAATGCCCCTTCATGGTGGTTGGCTGGGTGGGCGTCGGAAATGTCGTGTTGGATAAAGTTCGGCGATCTCGTTAGAGGTCGTCTTCTGACTAATTGTCATTGTTATTAAAGTTTAACTGAAAAGCCAGTTTATTGTCGTATGATTTAACTGAACAGACTGCATAATCTGGGCTATGTTATGGATTTTTTTTTATTTTTAACTATTTGCTCTAGTATGACGTCCAGAATATATACGGCCGTCTTCACAACGCAAAAGTCTACCATGACACGGAAAATTTGAATCTCAATACAAACGCGGCTTTTCAGTGGCCAGTGATCAGCTTGCGGAAGGTAGCTCACTGCGTGAATAGTTATCTTCCGCAAATCGCTTTCGTCAAGCATACAACACAGATACAAGCGCAGGGAGGTACCACAAATCCGACAGGAAATTCCACTATTTGAATTTGATTATTCGCGAATGGCGGGGGAACGAAGTAACACATTTCATCGGGTCTTCAAGCCTTTTTAAGTGAATACGGGATGGTCTCAGCCCTTTTCTGTTAAACTTTAAAGACGGTCTCAAAATACGTTGTTTCTGCTTAAAGGAACAGAAAAGTTGACTCAAACTTGACTCGGGGAGCTAGCTGACATATCAAGAATGTACCCTGAGTCGATATTGAGAGTAAGAAAATCTCGTTACCACCATTGCAGTTTCCGGGCAGTTTCCGAGATTTCGACTTTTGAGTTAGTAGAAAAAAAGCAAAAGGTTTTTCTGCCGGCAGTAGGAATCGAAAGCACGACGTCCTGACCACTATCCCGATACTATGGCCGAAACACAGCCAAAGGCGAACTTTTACAGTGCATATGTGCATAATTACAGTGCATAAGGGCCAAGGGCCTGCCAGCTAGCTTTGGGAACACTAAGGAGGGGGTTCGAGATAACAAAGAAGGGGGGTCCTGTCGACAATAAGTCCCTGTATCTTTATCTAAGCCCACCAGGTCGGTTTGATGGCCGAAAGTTGAGTAGTCAAGTTTTATGTGCCTTTAAAAGCAACTCTATATATTCTGAATTCCCGGACACCTGCAGTTTTTTCCGTTCAGCAAAGTGTCATAATAGTATGACAAAACTGCACGTGCAGTCGCTTCCTTCAT
This sequence comes from Branchinecta lynchi, assembly GCA_023053575.1. NCBI lineage: Eukaryota > Metazoa > Arthropoda > Branchiopoda > Anostraca > Branchinectidae > Branchinecta > Branchinecta lynchi. The sequence continues at coordinate 30,992,876 of JAKZAP010000003.1, forward strand.
TTGTTAATTACAGCGCAGAGAAAAATAATGTTAGGGAGTAGCGCCAAGACCTGTACTTTCCCTGCACCGCGAACGGCTCTTACTCAAAGCGCGGCCCACTCAGGGTTGCCACATATCGCAGGATAGTGTGAATTGTCACTCTATTTTGTTTTTGTCACTCTTGTCCTACGTAGGACATACAAATCACTCTATTACGTCTAAATATGTCATTTTTGCAGCAGGGGTTCCGAAAAGAAGTGGCTATTTTACGTTTGTTCGTGAAAATAAAATTAGAATCCGTCGTTTTTTTCAGAGGCAATTCCGGCCAAAAGTTACCAATTCGCGTTTTTTCGTTAAAAAAAAAAATTCACTCCCAATTCACTCTCTGTTTTGGGCCAAAACTCAGTCTCTAAATGTTTTTGATGTGGCAACCATGAGCCCACTACACTCGGGACATTCAAAGTGAGACAAACTTGCGGGTTTAGAAAATTTCCAGCACAGCTAAGGTGCGGTATGCACAGATCGAAGAAACAGGGGAGGTTGTATTTTTTTTTCGGCTGTGTTCGGAATATAGATTTATCGGAGCCTGCGCTGGTGCACGACTGATTGAGTTTCAGTAGGGACGTTCTCTATCGCTAGTAGTGTTAGTGTCGCTGCTCTTCGAGTGTGTGGCACTTTTTTTTAAGTCTTGGCGCTACTCCCTGGTGTGATTTTACTCTGTTACAGCGACTGCAGAGCTGAATTTGGTTGGGAACGCAGGCGTTCGAAATAGTTTATTAAAAAGTATAAACCGTTTAATTCCATGTTATATTTTTACAAAAATAGTGGTGATAGTCCTATGACAAATGGTCAAACTTATGTTAAAATTCAAATAAAATATGGTAGCAACCATAAAACAGAATTCCGAACCATGAAAGTTTCCCTCCGCTATAGGTAAGCGCGGAAGAAACGACATGAATTATCATAAGACACTCTCAAATCTCACTCAGTCTTTAGTGCAGTGGTAACACGAAAGGCATTCAATTATTTATTTTATTATTACTTCTTTATTTCAGTCCATAAGACCAAAACAACAAAAAACAAACATACACTAAAACAGACACTGAACAAAAATACAAAAGAAATCTAGCCCATGCAAAAGATATCCTGGAGAAAACTCTTCCGTACGAGTAGCGCCTAGAAAATCGGTAGGGCAGCAAAAGCCACCACATCATTATCACAATCTTTCAATCGGCAAAACATAGCAACATTAGCTTTGCGGTGCAGCTTCTTCAGGGTAGCAACTCTTATTTCAACCATTGCACCACTGACATTGCGTCGCCAAGCCAAACGGAAAAATTTACGAAAACCCGCGTTTGTAGAAACTTGCAAAGCTGGCAAAGACCGAGTATGGGCAGAGGAAACCAGGCCAAGAGCAAAAAATTGATAACGGTAAGTCTTTATTTTGCCTAATGACCAGGAAGATGGTCGGATGTGACATAACTTTGTTTGTTCTAGTGTTCCAAAGAGTGTGGGGGTGGCATCATCGCCCGTAAGGTCTTCTGCATCAAGGATGACAAACCAAACCCAACAGCTTGTGACGTCGACCGCATTCCCTTCGGCACCGAATCTTGCAATAAACAGGCTTGTGTAGCAGATGTCACTACTGTAGCCCCGGAAGAAGAATTAGAGGAGTGTACTGAAGAAGACGAAGAAAATGAGATTGACGAGGAAAAAGACATGTCGGGAGAAGAACCAGAGGTGGTAACTAGCCTATCATTTCTTGTTCTTTTTAATCACTTTTATTTATTTTTTACGACGAGTGTCTGGCAGGAATGTTGACCACAGTGGTGTTGCGCGCGTGACCTTACAGCACAGCGTTACTAAGGGGGAAATACGAGGTCGGACTTGCGAGAATACATACGTGAGATTGCTTTAAACCGACGATTTGAAGGTACATTTGCGCTTAAAAAAAATGCTCCACCCATCTTCTTCATTTGTTGAGCTGTATGAATATGGATATAATCCCAACATTCTTGATGGGCTATGGCGAAATAAAAAAATATACCGGGAGAAGAGCCGAGGAGGTAACTAGGAGCGGCCTACTTAACGGAGTTACTACGGATGACGTCACAAATTCTGTTTTTTTGCCGTCAAGGCTGGAACGACTGTTCTATTTTCCAGCAGAATATCATGCCACAGGCAAATCCGACCAATCACGTTACAGAGATCCGTAGCTACTACGCTTAATACGCTCCCGAGCGTGGTAAGCAAATAGTTACTATTTCGAGAAGGTTGGAACGGTCAGCGTAGTAACTTTTGGTGAGGTTGGAACGGAAATAGTAACTAATAGTTACTATTTGTAGAAGGGTGGAACACGCTCTAGATGTGACAGAACTATGGAACTGTGGTTACGGAACACGAGCTTTTTCTAACCCAAGGTTCCGTGATCTCTTTCCACCCATTCACGATCCTCCCAGAAGTAGACCCCCCCACCCGGGAAAAACCCAGAAAGTACCAAATTTGACACCCGTAATTTGCACTCACGGAAGATACAGGAAAAGCTTCGTTCCATCTTTCGTGACACTTTTTAATTTTCACGACTACAAATCAATTTTGTTTTGTTCCACTTGCTTATCGACGATTTGAAGGTACATTTGCGCTTAAAAAAATGCTCCACCCATCTTCTTCATTTGTTGAGCTGTATGGATATGGATATAATTTCAACATTTTTTTCTGGCGAAATAAAAAAAAAAAGAAGAGACATCACATCACTCCAAATATTCAGCATTCACCTAACAGCTTGCAACTTCAACCTACAACAAAACGTTCGCGATGCTCCTTGGCAACCTTCAGGAAAATACCCAGCCGACTCAAATCTTGGAACATTTTACCACCCATCGAATCTTTCAGATACTTACCTTAAAAAATATACCTTAAGAAATCTTCTTACAAAAAACTCATCTTCTTAAAGGCACAGCAAACTTGACTACGCAACTTTCAGCCATTAAACCGACCTGAGGGGCTTAGATAAAGACACAGGGAGTTATTGTCGACAAGACCCCCCTTCTTTGTCATCTCGAACCTCCTCCTTAGTGTTCTCAAAGCTAGCTGGCAGGCCCTTGCCCCTTATGCACTGTAATTATGCACTTATGCACTGTAAAAGTTCGCCTTTAGTCGTGTTTCGGCCATAGTATCGGGATAGTAGTCAAGAGGTCGTGAGTTCGATTCCTACTCCCGGCACACAAACTTTTGCTTTTTTTTCTACTAACTCAAAAGTCGAATTCTCGGAAACTGCCCGGAAACTGCAATGGTCGTAACGAGAATTTGTCTTACTCTCAATATCGACTCAGAGTACATTCTTGATATGTCAGCTAGCTCCCCGAGTCAATTTTGAGTCAAGTTTTCTGTTCTTTTAAATATTCTCTACGGTAACAAACCAAGGTTGACAATTCGGATTCGGGGATGTCGAGGGTGCTACGCAATGTTTCCTCAGGAACGATATCAGGATTCGTTTTCGGATTGAAATCGCAAATCTTGAGATATTATTTTACTCTGGCTAGTGAAATTTGAACTTCTTATACTGGGAACTCGTTTCCAACCCGGAAACTGAGCCCTGTGAAACCTCATATTTCATCTATTAGAATCACTGAACTATATTTGTTGAAAATCACGTTGAAGGTTCTTTCATGTTAGTTTAAGAATTCTGTGAGAGAAGGAATCCATCTTAGAGTATTAAAAAAGCAATAGATAAGAAGCTCGTAGCCCTGTAAAACCTGATAATCGTCTAATAGAATCGCTGAAACTATATTTCTAGAAAAGTGAGTGAAAGCCAATGAACTGTAATTCTTGAAAATGCAGTTAAAGGCGTTTTTCTGCGACAGTCCCGGATTATAATTCTAGATAAACAGATTCATCAGAGAAACAGCAAATTGACTATCTCAGATTACAAAACGGCAGTCGGATGATCTTGCTCCGTTGCAAGATTCCCGAATCGACGATCCAAGAACTTTAAACATCCATGATCCAAGAATTTTAAACATCCTGCCCTCTCAGCCCATGAAATTATTAGCCAGTTTTTCATTCCTGAACCCGATTAATGTGCTTGTCACTGTGTACAAATTTTAAGTCTATTTAGTGTGTTTTTTGTATATGAAAAGAATGTTGTCGTGTTTATTTACATTGTTTTGTTTAAGTGTTTTAATATGTATATTTTACTTTTGTATTTTATTCGTACTCCGCTGTTACGCAAAAAGCGGGTCATAAATAAATAAATAAAAAAGAGAGAACGAATCCGGATTATAATCTGGATTGTCAGAAAAAAAAACATTTTGGGGAATCCGGATTGTGAATCGTCAATCTGTTTGTCACGTAAAATGCCCTAAAGGTTCTTTTGTTTTAGTTTAAAGAATTATACGACCCAAGGAATTCATTTTAGAGTATTAGGTAACAGATACAAGTGCAGAAGAACAGCTTTAGCAAAACTTTACGCTTCTTTTTGTCATTTATTCGTAACCAGCCATTTCGAAAAAGCGGAGTAAATGAAAGAAAGTAAATAAAACACATAAAGACATAGACAAATATACTAATTTTCAGTCTTCGGCCAGGAAGCAGTGAAGAAGGTCGTGAGCTCGTTGCGCTCGTTTGTCAATGATTGTTGATAGCTTCAAAAAACCTTACTCACTTACTTACTAAACTCACTTACGAAACATTACAGTATTTAGTAAGTTATTGTTCTGTTGTCTTTGCTCTTTTTGTTTCTTTATTATCTTTACTCCACTTTCTTTTGTTGTAAAACATTTTGTGGGTCATAAATATCCTTACTTACTTAGTATTAGGTAAGTAAAGGTATCTCGGTGTTGCGTTTCCTTTAACACATGACTTTAGACGAAGACCTTGTGTCTGTTTATGAACGTTTTACACTTTTAGGTTGAAGCTGAAGAAGATATTGACCAATCGGGTGAGGACGCTTCTGACGAAGAGGTAGAGACATCTGTCTCGGAAGAAGCTTCTGGAGAGAGCTCTACTTCCGGCCTTCTCGACGTTGAAATATCAACAACCTCAGCCGTGACGACGATAGATGCCTCTGGCGATGTGGAAGAAAGTAAACTAGGTTCAGGTAAGAACAGCCTTCAGTTAGGAAGACCCCACAATGCTTTAAAATTAATAAATGAATATACTAATGGGATAAGGTCGTGGGACCTTTTTCTTCGCTAGAAACCAAGATAAGAAAAAATAATCAAAATTATTTTCTCAGACTGAGTGGCTATGGAAAATAAATGTGAAAACAGAAAAAAATCGGCCCGACAAACGGCTTGATATTGTAAATTGTCTTCTCTTTTTGTATGTTGTTGGGGTGAGAAGCTTTGATCAAGTTAGTAAGATGAGAGCAAGCTAAGAAACAAAATGCGAAAGTATTCTAGGCATACTCTGTGGACGAAAATACTTTTTGGAAAGAATAAAAAGTTTTTGGAAATATGAAGATCTTGATAATGGCAGGAATTTCGGTCCAACTCCGGTTCATTAAGGAAAAATCTTCTTTTCATATCATGCTTTCTTGAAAGTTGGTAGCTTAAAGCATTTTCTTTTTAATACCAGTATAATTGGTCACGGACAGGTTTCCGAGTTTACCTTGCTGTTTTATTTCTTTTTATGGCACTTTCCTCTTGCCCTTCGGTCAACTGCCATACAGCGATCGCAGTTTCTGTCCGTCCGTCAGTCGGACCGCGTTTTGCTAGTTCGTGCAATTCCACATTAGCTAGGACGAGAAACTTGGCAGGCATACCAGGGACCCGAAAAGATTACCTTGAAAATAGTCACTTCCCCGACCGACCATCGGGAGGGGAGTGGAGGGAGGGGGAATCCGAATCTGGAGGCATTTTAACTTTTGAACGGTTGATCGGATCTTAGTGAAACTTGATATACGTAAAGATCTTGTTTCTCAGTTCGGGGGGGGGGGGGTCCTCGGAAACGCTTACAGTGGAGGGACCAGGATGTAAACTGGTGGGAAGAACAAGCAAAAGTCCTAGATATATTGCTAACATAACCGGACCGGATTCGGGCACTATGAGGGAGCTGGAGGGGGGCCAGAACTCCGGCGATCCCGCATGTTCGACACTTCCTAATGTACTAGGACGATGAAAGTTAGCAGGAGGAGGGACCCGAACAGAATGACTTGAGAATAGTCGTTTCTCCGATTTCACCATCGTAGGGGGAGTGGAGGGGTGGGGAATCCGGGATCTAGTTGCACGCATAACTTTTGAACGGGTGATCGGATCTGAATGAAACTTGGCAAGTGGAAAGAGCTACTGTCTCAGATATTCCATTTAAAGTCCAGACTTGATCGGATACTTTTGTGTGTGTGGGGGGGGGGGTAAATCTCGTGAAACGCTTAGAGTCGATCGGGATGGAATTTGGTTGGAAGGACAAGCTTAAACCTTAGATATATTCTTGAGACAACCAGAACGTATCCGGGCTCTTTGGCGGGAGTTAGAGGGGGGGGGGGGGGGATTTCGGTGATCGCGAGTTAGGATAGCCTACTTCGAGATTTCGTGATGTCCTAAGGTCGATGAAACTTGGCAGGCATGTTAGTGACCCCAGCAAATAAACTTAAGGACCCGACACAATGGCCTAGGAAAATTTCTCTTCGGATTTGAGGGAAGGCCGGAATCCAAAAAATTACGAACTTTCGTAGATTGCGAACGGGTGATCCGATTCAGGTGAAACTTTATGTGCATTAAAGCTGATGACCGAACCACATGCGGCCATGGTTGGGTAAGTTGGATGGTGGAAGGTCCGGAAACTTTGTGACATGCACAAAAACCAAACTAATCGGCCCAATGGGATGCATATTCGAGACTACCGAGTTTATGCGAGTTTAAGCTTGGAAATTTCAGAAGGGCTTCCTGCGTTTTTTTAGGCGGCCAAACAGACTTGGGGTGAAGGAATTATATTTAAAGCAGGGTTATAAGTAAGGAGGATATTAAGTATATTATGGAGATGAGGGCTGATAGTTTACCACTTGGGGCAAGGAGAGAATATATTGGTAAAGCAAACGAGAGAATTGGTCCTTACTTCTGTCCTATGTGTGGTCATGAACAGAGGAGTTACTAGCCAAAATGTTTGGGGGGGGGGGGACGAGGCATTTACCGACTGGCTGGTCAATTTTAACGACTATTTCTGCAGAAAAAATGACTGTTTTCTACAGCAAAAGTGACATTTTTGAAAAAAAATGACTGATTTTCAGAAAAACCGACTATTTTGACGAAAAATCGACCAATTTTCAGAAAAACCGACCGTTTTCATGAAAGAAATCAACTGTTATGACGAAAAATCGCGGCGCTTCGCGCCGACTCGGTTATTTTTCACCGACTGGCTGACAGCATTGGGTGGGGTGGGGTGGAATTGAATGAATGGAGAAAGGAGGCATTTGGTGAGAGAGTGTATAATGAAGAATGGATGGTAAGGATGATGAAGGGTCAATGTTTTGTTACTGTAAAAATACTTGGACGTTACTTGAGGCTTTCGATGGAGCATCGAACGAGAATTTTAGAACAGTAGTAGTTTGTTAGTTATATAAGTTAGTGCATTTTTTACAATTTTGCTGCCATGGCCCATGGGCTTCTTTCGGTAATTGCATGCTAGTCTATTATTCTATGATAGTGATAGTGCGGTTATTTTTCAGGACAAGTTCTAGATGGTTCTGGAACCGAATCTACACCACCAGTCGTTACTGTAGAGGCAAGTGCAGAGGGTCTAAACGTAGATGCAAGTGCTGATGGTTCCGGACCTACACCAGCCGAAGATCCGGAAGGCTCCGGATCCGGGGAGGATTACAAAGAAAGTTCTGGAGAGAGGGAAGGAACTGACGAGTTTCAAATCGTTACGGCCAGTGCTGAGAAGCTCGAGGATGATTTGATCACTGTCAAGACAACTACAGGTATGTATTTGAAATGGTGTAGGGGAAGTGGTGATGTTCATTTCAAGCCTCAGAACTACACTGTACAGTCTCTCCTTTATCGGACTTTAGTAGCTGTGGGTCACAGATTTCGGACATTTTTATTCATAATTTGGAGAATTGAAATCCGAATTCGGATAGTTATAATCCGATGCAGAATTAAAAACGCTAGAATGCAAAATACTGCAGAGTATACACTGTAAAAAGTTTCTCCGTATAAAGATTAAAGTTAAGTGCAGTATTTGCTACTCGGATTCATCGTATCTCTATTTGGTATTAATCTTCTCTGCGTAGAGATAAGGATAATACATGTTGCAAATACTGCAGTTAACTTTAATCTTTATACGGAGAAACTTTTTACAGTGTACAGCATCATTTTCAGCTGCTCTTTAATTCCCATGCGATGTTTGAGAGCTTCATTTGTTTTGTTTTTTTTTTAGTTTCATACTCTTTATTATACAAGCCAACTTTTACATGCTAAACTACATGAATACACGTTTTGTAATCCTCTTAACATCTTTTATAACATGTAGCTGATACTTCTGACTGCAGGAAAGTCCGAATGGGCCTGTGGGGGCAGTAAAAACAAAACAAAAACTTCACTTTACATTAGTTGTCACATACTTTTTCAAAAAAAGGAAGAAAACTGAAAGAGGAAGAACAAAAAGAAATGAAGGAAGAAAGCAAGAAAAAAAAAAAAACACCAACAAACAAGAGATCCCTTTTCAAGTCTTCAAACCCTAAAAAACCCTTTTCAAGTAGATCTCTACCCTCGAAGCCTCATCAAGGAATCTAGCAGAAGCATTTCTTGTTTGTTTTGTTTTTTTTTCTCTGGGGGCTTGTGGATAGCGTGATAAACTGCCACCACCGCATCAACCAAGCCACATCAAGGAACCTAGCAGTAGCATTTTTTTTTTCTCTCTGGGGGCTTGTGGATAGCGTGATAAACTGTCTTCAGACCGATGGGCCTGACCTTATTTTCCACTCTCACAACCATACAAACAAATACGGGGAAAAGAATTATCTGGCCCATTCATCCTAAGGCTCAAACTGACTTTCTCTATGCCTTTCCTTGTCAAAACAAGCTTGAGGTTATTCCCCCCAAAAATCAACCAGAAAATTGGTCAACGTTCATTCTGTTACCGTGCATGCCAGGCATGGAACAGTTTATCTGAGGTGACCGTTTCCCAACCAAATTTACTTTCATTCAAGCAACATCTTGCAGGTAGAACGTTCAGCCATAACTCATATGTGAACCCTTTTTAGTTTTATATTTGTTGTATGTTTGTAAGTGTATAGTGGAGTGCTTTAAAAATGTAGTAAAAGTTTATGTCCTTGTAGAGAGAGAAGCTTCGGCTTAACGTCTTTTTTTTATTAACAAATAAATAAAATAAATCCTTTTGAATTCTGTTTCAGCACTGTGCAAGACAAAAATTAAGTAAGTAAGTAAGTAATTTATTTCTGACCCGCCGTTTGAAAAGCGGAGTATGTAAAAAAAAAAAAAAAAACAATAAATACAATATATAATTTTTCATTGATTTGCCAGAAAAGAATGTAGAGTGTCAGTTGCTGGCTGGGCCCTGTAGTCCATGATTTTTGGCAGAGCCAACGAAATTTCCAAAAGTGTGACGCTTGCATCTTTAACTTGGAAACGCTCCGTTAGCATGTGGCTGTGGAATACTTTTGGTAAATAAAGCAGGTACTTCGCATACTTAAAATAGCATCTTCGCATCTTCCACAACTCCTTCTTCCGTAGAAAATATTTGATCAACGCAATGCCTGCGTTGATAAATACATAGTGCACAAACTACCTAGATGTCGTCGGTGACCCTAACCGCAAGTCGGTCGACTACAGTAAAGTTATGCTTATTTGAACGTTTGTTGACTTTGAACTTTTCCATTTTCCTGCACTTGCTGTGTCTAAAGTCCACTACCAGTTAGCCAAAATAGGTGATTAAGGCCTATAATAACACCTGAATAAATATTCTGGATCTTCTTTCCACAGCTTAGCCCCAAACTGCACTGTTCAAATAAGCGAACTGGAGTTGGAGCTGATAAAACAGCTAAAGGGGGGTCTTAAGAGCACAACACTCCTCATCGCCTACATTCTTCCGTAAAAACTTCTTATTGCCGAAGGTTGGGGCTCTTGGTTCCCGCCAGGGGGGATCTTTTCAAATTACTTCCCCTCCCTCTACGTCACGAAGAGTTCCGGCGGCACGACGGAAGTGCGGCTTGGAAAGCCCATGCCATCTGCAGGCAAACGGCTAAGGATTGAACACTAGATGGCATACATGCGCCACGCTTTTTATATTTGGCCCAATTTTTATGGCACTTGAGCTTACTCAAGTGCCATATAGCGATTGTAATTTCTGTCCGTCAGTCGGTCTGTCGGTCCCGGTTTTGCTAGTTCGGGCACTTCCAGATAAGCTAGGGACGATGAAACTTGGCAGGCATATCAGGAACTGGACCAGATTAAATTAGAAATTGTCGCTTCCTCGATCCGACTATCTGGAGGGGAGTGGAGGGAGGGGAATCCGGAAAAAATAGGAAAAATGAGATATTTTTAGCTTACGAACGGGTGATCGGATCTTAATGAAACTTGATATATGGAAGGACTTCGTGTCTCAGACCCTCCATTTTAAACCCAGACCGGATCCGGTGACACTGGGGGGAGTTGGAGGGGGAAACTGGAAATCTTGGAAAACACTTAGAGTGGAGGGATCCGGATGAAACTTGGTGGAAAGTACAAGCGAAAGTCCTAGATACGTGACTGATATAACCGGAACGGATCCGCTCACTTTGGGGGAGTTGGGGGGGGGGGGAGAAGTCCGAATTGGAGTGATCCCGCGAGTTCCGTGATCCCTGATGTGCTGGGACGATGGAAATTTACAGGTATGTCCGGGACCCGACCAAATTAAATAGGAAATGGTCAATTCCCCGATTCGACCATCTGGGGGGGGGGGGGGGGGTGGAGGGAGGGTGAAGCCAAAATTTGAGATATTTTTAGCTTGCGAACGGGTGATCGGATCTTGATGAAAATTTATATTTAGGATGACCTCGTGTCTCAGA